>JARHVA010001451.1:2975000-3255000 GCA_037957365.1 Torreya grandis | reverse complement strand
TGAATTAAAAACTATGTGGTAAATTTGGTCATAAAAAGGAATATAGTTATAAAAATAAAAAGTGAACAAATTATGAAAACCCTAAAAATAATAAAGGGAATAAATTTTCTAATCAATGTCAACATAAAAATTAAAATTAGAATCAAAATTATGATTACGATGAAAATTATAATAATGTTGCTATTTATGTTATTTTATTTTCTTCTAATGATAATGAATGGATTTTAGATAGTGTTTCTTTGCATCACATGACACGCTTATATAATATTTTATCTGATACTAAAAATATATATGAAATGATATATTTAGGTGATAATTCATTTCTAGAAGCAACTAATCAATATAAAGCAAAATTTTCAAATGGATTCTTAAATGATGTTTTTTATATTCCTCAACTTAATAAAAAAATTGTATTATTCTAAAAAATTTCATGATAATTTTATTGTAAGACTTTTTAAGGATAAATGGTACATTAAAAATAAATTTGGTTTTCTGGTTGTTGAAGCTATTCAAAATAATGGTCTTTATATTTGTAATGATTTTTCTTCTACATCTTGTCTTTCCTCTAAAATTAGAAATGAATCTCAATTATGGCATGAAAGGCTTGGTTAATTTTATAAGTCTTTAAGATATATCTCATCATAATCTAGTGGTTGGACTTCCTAATATCTCTTCTCATCATATAACTTGTGAAGGTTATTTACCCCATAAGCAACACACTCAATCTTTTTAAAACAATGTGATGCAAAATCCTCTATTCCCTTAGAAATTATTCATATTGATGTTAAAAAACCACTTGAAGTTGCATCTCTTAATGGATATTTATATTATTTAACTTTTATTTATGACCACACTAGAATGATTTGGATTTATATTATAAATAAAAAATATTAAGTGTTGTCTAAATTTAAAGAATTTAAAGCTTTTGTTTAAAATTATTCTAACCTAAAATTTAAGAAATTAAGATCTATAAATAGTGGTGAATACATTATTAAATATTTTTCTTTTTGTTAGTTTCATGTGTTATTCAAATATAAATAATAATTCCTTATTCTCCATGGCAAAATGGAATTGTTGAGAGGAAAAATAGGACTATCCTAGAAATTGATAGAACTATGTTGCACTCAATAAGTTTTCTTAATTGTCTTTGGGATGAAGCCATGAAAACCAATGTACATATTCTAAATAGAGTTCTTACTAAATCCTTTAATTTATTTACTCCTCTATAAAATTGGTCTAATAAAAAACCTAGTGTTGTTCTTTTTAGGATATTCAGAAGTGTTGCTTTTATTTTAATTCCTAAAGTCAAAAGAAAGAAACTTCATCTGACCTCCTACTGTTGAATTTTTCATAGGATATGGAGGAATAACTAAATTATTAATGGGTCATGATCCATATAAACAAAAAAATCATTAAAATTAGGAATGTTTGAATTCCTTATAAATATTTTTGTGTGCCTTCTATAGAACCCTCTCAAGTTTCCTCTTATAAATAACTAAACACTTTTTTAATCCTTTTGAAGAAAAAAATGTGTTAGAGGAAAATGATACAAATTTTTATAAATTTGAGTTTGAGGTGGTGTAGCTATTAATAATAAATATTTATATCATCTTAGTCTTGTACATTTGATAAATGTCAATCAGGGCTCTACCCTTCAGTTCTAGACCTCCATGATACTGAAAGGATCACATTCACTATCTCACTGTGCTGAAATAATTATCTCTAAATCTAAACCATATCATTCTAATGATCCATGTATCCTACACTACATATAAATCTCAAAAATTTATAAAAATCCTTCAATTAGTTTCATATCCATACTTGTCTTCTAGATTTTGAACACTACCTTTTCTAGCTTTTTGAACATTGCCAACCATAGAGGGACACTATCGTTGATAGTAGTGTCTAGATCCTTATCTAGTATCCAATTTATAAAATTCATATAAATTGAAAATGTTTCAAAACCTATGGGTTGTCCTATTTATATAATTAAACCTTATCATGAGAAATTTTCAAAAGTTGTGGTATAAACACAAGTCTAAGCCTTCTCAAAGATCATAGAAAATTCCAAGCACCTATTAAAGCTCAATCAATCAACTAAAAAACTAATCTATTACTCCTTATTAATATATATTTACATATCAAACATATGATAAGTTATATGATAACTTTAAATAATTAAAAGAGTAGCCCATGAGTGATATTTTTCAAGTTATAAGCTATATCATTGCACACATCTTAATATAATATATTTCACCCTTATGTACACACACTCCCACACATAGGAGAGAGCTAAATACATTTGAGTCCCTCCTTAGAGCATTGTCTATGTAGATAGTGTTTAATTATAGTGGGGTAAGTAATGTTATCTTTACATTATAAGCCTACTAACTCATTCTTATAAAACTCATTCTAAGGGTGAATAAGGGTGAAGATCTAGGGTTTTGATCAATTATCAAAGAGAGACAACATGTATTCAAAATCTAAATATATCAATAAAAAGGTGATAGAAATCTCAAAATAGTGAATTTGGTCACATTGAGGTCTAGTCATTATTCCATAATAGACACTTGTGTCACAATCATATACTAGTATCGATGGTAATGTCCAAATCCAATGGTAGTGTCTACGACTATAAAAGTACAATTCCAATAATATGACAACTGATTAATAATACTAATCCTACATACTTTTCACTTGTTTACAGTCTAGAACTTTTTATGCTTATAAAATCTAAGTATAATTTCTATTTATTATTGAAATCAATTGAAATATTTTAAATTTGGAACTTTGTATATTTAACTTATCTCGATATTATAATTCAAAATATTAATTTATTTTTGTAATTAATTGAATTTTTTTATATTAGTTTATCACCCTTGTTCTTGAAATATTTATATATTATTAAACCTATCCCAAACATTTCTCAAAATTAAGGTTAAATATTTGGTGAACCCAACCTCTAAGTCTTCTTGCACAACCATTGCTTACTCTAAGGTTTTAGAATGCAATAATTATTTAGTTTTGATTTTCTTTTCATGTTGGATTGTTCACTAAAATTTGTATATATCTCTTATCATACTATATTATTATTATTTATAACATTTAAAATGGATAAAAAGGAACCTCTTACTCCTCATAAACCTAAATAGGGTGATAGCTACTTTCCCTCTAACGAGGTTCATGTTATCACTGCTCCAAGGGGTAAGGTGGCCCATCCTATTGTACATATTCTTTCTCAAACACCTCCCACATCTCCTCTAGATGGTGTGTGTATGAATATTAAAGTATTTCATGTACCATTCATAAATTTAATATTAAAATATCAGTTCTAAAATGAATTTTATATTGGGAATAGAGCTTGTATAATTTATGCCTTTTGTACACTAGCTATTGAAACCCGATTTTGACAATTTTTATAAAATAACATAATGAATCCAAAATATCATATATGGCATATTATATTTAATATAAATGAGTCCAATAAAATTTAAAAAATACTTAAATAAAATCTCCATAATATTTCTACATCAAAATACCATTTTGGTCAAAACCCTCACTAGATCTACACACATGCACTATAAATACTATTCAAAACATAACATAAATTCATAATACGTCATAGTTTGATTAATTAAACTATAAAATAATTAATTAACCTAAAATAAAATAAATAAAAACATTATATATGTTGTAACACAAACCAAAAATCTGAAAATACCTCTTTAAACCCTACTTACACCAACAACCTGCATAATTTTTGAAAACTAGCTAAATCTGTACTCCTTAAAGCTCTGATATGATTCTTGTGTAGAATTATATCTATGAATCATAGGGTTTTAATCATAAAATCCTTAGAATCAATGGGTTTTCATCTAAATACCACATTCATCCAATAGTTTTCATTTCAAGATGATTTGAACAACACTACTTGCAAATTGTTCCACAAGAGAAAATTGTTAGTTAGTAAAAGATAGCCTAGAAGGAAAACCTGACATATAAATATGCATGAAGACCCAAATTTTTGGTTCCAAAATCAAAATATTATTGATTTTATAAGATGGCGTGAGTTATAAAAGGAAACAAATTCTATCTTTATCCTTTTTTCCATGAAATATTTAGATCCTACTTTTTCCCTTCCTTTGTTTCCATTTCTCAAAATTTATTGAATTTGATGCACTTATTTTGAGGATAAGAAATCAAGAAAAAATTATAAATTTTACTTGGAAATAATCATTGTCATTTCTTAAAAATTCACTCCCCACATGGTAAGTTTCCATTAGGACTCATCATGATCTTCACTTCCACATCTATTACACCCATCATAAGTTTTTATATTGTAACTTCTACACCAAGAATCTCTCCACTAAATGTACTTCCCTCAAAGATTTACATAACCCTATTTGGATATTTACTCAATATTAATAACATTTTATTAATTATTGGCCCCCTTTTATCCAAAATATGAACTAATGAATTTTTTGGGCCTACATAATAATAAAAAATGATTTTTCTTTTATTGTTTATAAGCCCAAAGAAATATTGGAATGGGAATTTTCCTTGAAAAATATTCCCTTCCAAAATTGCTTGTCCTCAATCAATTACAACCCAAGCTACATAAAAATCATTGTGCTATTATGATGAACCTAGCTATAATGCCCATGTAAACTAGCCCCTTTACCTATCAAGTGATCCAACTTCTACCAAAGAGCACTGCAAGATATATGTGACCTAACATTATAAACATCCTTGTACCACTCATGTAATTTGATCACCCTTTTTAGACATCTCTTAACTCCATGAGAATAAATGTCAAATAAATGTGCATGATTCACAACATCATAAATATAAACCTTCAAAAGATCCATGATGCAAGACATGATTTTACCTTTACATCCTTAACTTGGGTCAAGCAATGAAAATATGATTGGAATAACTACTCTATTCTGAATATTACCATGATCCCAAATAAATCTCAAGAACATCCTCCTTGAGACCCCTCTAAGAGAATCTTTCTCTAATTTGTTTGTAGGTTTTGAAGAAACTTGGATGTCCCATTATTAGTGTATTATGAAAGGATCTCAAAGTATTCTCCTTCATTTTGGATTCAAGAACTAATAATATTTTGTTTTTACAAAGTATGAGTCCATCCATCACTCAAAATCTATTATTTATCACATTCCCATCTAAAATTTAAGCAACAAATGTGTTCTTGACATAATCTACCATGATATAGATCTTCTAATCATAATAACTAGTGTAAATAGAACAAGGAATGGGAATCATAGTAAAATCATCAATAATTACACCCTTACTTCCCTTTATGCCATCATAAGCTAGAATTTTTATTACCCTCTTTTGCAGTTGATCATGCAAGTAAATTTGACCCAAGAACAATTTGAATCTATTTCAATCTACTTCAGCCAAATATTTACCACAAATCAAATCTTTTTTAAACTTTCCCACAAAATCCATGATGGAAAGAGTTTTATTATCATTCCTATAAATACCATTTCTTGAATCTTTCAAATTTTTGCTCTCAATTTTAATGGATTCCCACTTTTATATTAATATGGCCCAAATACCTTATCTAGAAACACTATATTCTACCATAAATGGGTGTGAGACATCTGAAATAAAAAATACAAGGCATGAGTTGATTACCTTATTAAGCTTATTAGAAACTTCTTGTGTTGTATCCATCCATGAATTATATCTTTTATTTGTTCTTTGTTTAAGGGTTATATCATATGTGGAAATCCCTTAACAATATTTCTATCATGGCTGCATTAACTAAAGAGCCTTCTTAATAAAACGAGTGTGATTGGGGATGCCTAAACTAGGAAAATTTAAATCCTCTTCTGATCCACCTCTTCTTCCTTGGGCTAAAAACTCCTCCAACTGATTGAAAACTCTTCTTTATTACATTACAACTCCATAGTGAACTCTCCCTTAAAATACACATCATGAAAGCTCATTTTTTTGCCTATTCCTTCAAGAATCATTATATATAAGCCTTTTCATACCTCTTGTTCACCCAAAATGATGACTAATTGTATTGAATTCATGATTCTAAGAATTTTTAGTGTCTCCTTATTCATGATTCCTCCAAATTGCTTATATCTTGATACCCACATCACTATAAAAAACTTAGTCACAAAATCTTGAACATAAAAAAGACACTTAATTTGTTTACCCACATCTAGCATTGATCTTCTCATATAGACTATCTCTATTTGTCCATCACTCATGATATTGTATTAAATTGTGTTAGTTGGCTCCCATAATTGATCTAAAAACCTTGAGCATTGATCCTTCACAATGTGGTTATAAATCACAACAAACCTTAAGCAATTCCTCATTGACTTGCTTTCATTCCAAATGTAGGAGATGGAGAACTCAATAGTAATATCAATGACTATATATACTTTTACCCTCAAGATATTACCTATAATCCATATGAAAAAACAATTTGAAACTTGAAATAATGAGTCCACATGTGATATACTGCATGTTGTATCCCTTACTCTATCACCCTTTTTTGCATGCTTTACACAATGACAAATTTTTTGTAATGACATAGGTAGATGAAAATATGAAATATTTTCATACCTTTGGATAAAAATAAAATGTTCATCCTCATTTTCCAAAAGAGAGTTAATTTTTATATCCTCAACCCTTCCATTTTTATGACTTAAAATTCAAAACTTAGGGCTGACCAAAATACTCTCCTCAAATGTATATCCATCCATAATTCTAGTCTACAAATCAATTAATGTCTCATCCTTTTAAATTTTGGAGGTTAGTGCATGTTATTCTATATTAAACTCTTTGAATCCAAAAATTTAATCCCTTTATTCCTTGCCTTCATCACCTTTTTACGCTTGCAATCATTAGAAGTCACAAAACATCTTCTATTACTAAAAACTTTTTACCTTCAATCTGTATGTTGGATTTGGATAAAACACCCGTATCCCACACCATCACGTATGAATAATTTTTATGTTGAGAGAGAGGATCTCCCTTCCAATTTTCACCATTCATATTTTTATTATTATTAGAATACTTTTCATCATGAAATAAACATTGTAATGACATCATATGAAAATGATGCAACAAATCCTCTCTTCTCCTAACATCTTTATTTCTCAAGTTGTAATCAAATAAGAAATAAAAATGTTTACCTTCATTAGCTAGTTTTAAGGTCTCTTGGATACCATTAGAAATAATTAGGATATTATATTCAATTATTAAATCTTCATCTTCAACATGTAAAATTGATTTCTCATGGACCTCATTGATACAAACATTATCCTAAAAAGTAAACTCATTAGTAACCACTAAAATATATTTTCTAGATAAAGAATCTTTACCTTCTACCTCTTTGTCTTGGTGTTTTTTTGGTTCCAAGTTCTTATTTTCCAGATCCTTGGAAAAAAAATTTACTTCTAACTTTTTTTCTTTGCTCCAACCTCTATGACTTATTTTCCAAGTTTCTTTGTAAGAGAAGCAAAGTTTCTTTCCCATGAGTTCTTTCCTAGTATCATCCTCTTTTTGGGAAGTTTTAATTAGAACTAAATTATGAATTTTATATAAAAACCCTTGAAGTGAATTGATAATTTTATCTTTGTTCCTATATGTTTCCATCATTTTATCTTGAATAATATCTACATTTTTTTGATATAGGGATTCATTAATTACATGAGTGAGTGGAGGCATGAAGGAAAAGGAGGGAGTGACAAATAAAGATCAATGAAAGGGATCAAAATTCATCAAAAAAATCCCTTAGTGGCTCAAAAATATTTGGTTCCTTTGTAGTTTCAAAAATTGGCCAGCACAAAAGGCAAAGTAGGTGCTAATCATGGCAAAAAGATCGCCGAAAGATTTTGGAAGTTACTATTGAGGATTATAGGTATTGGTGTGATGAGGAGGTGAGTGTGAGTAATATTGGATATAGGTGGAAAGGTCAATAGTTATGATATAATCAATAAAAGGCAAAGTTTCATGAGGGCCTCAATTAATCAGTAGAGAAAACTTTTTGGAAGGATCAGGGTAGGAAAGAGTCTTGAAATTTCTCCTCAAAAGGAGGATGGTGTTGAGAACATGGATAATATGGAGGTTACATTTGGGGTGTCTTTTGGGAAAGGCATGAAATTTAGAGAAGCCAAAACCCTAGAATGGTCATTAGAGGCCTTTGATGCAAAGATTCAATTTCTCACAAATTGTGCCCTAATTTGTAAATATGTTGATAAATGGTTGGTAGTCAGAGATATCAAACTCTAAATAAAATATAATTTGGGTATGGAGGTGAATGTGAGTTTTTTGGTAAAAGGTTTTTTTGTGGTAAATTTTATGTCCAAAGAAGAAAAAAATATGTAAGGCTAAAACTGGTCTATAAATGGCTTGGGTCTTTGGATTCAAAATTAGAGTCCTAATTTTGATCTATTAAAAGCCCAGAAGGGTAATTATCCAATTTGGATAGGATTTTGTGGCCTACTTATAGAGTAATAAGTGAATATTATTTATCTACTTTGGGAAGTTTGGTGGGGTTGGTTGTTGATATTGATGCAGCTTATTTGAAAGGTAATATAGCCACTTATGTGAGGGTAAGGGTTGAATTGGATTTGGATCAAGAGATTCCAAGGTTAATCATTATTAAAACAAGGAGGGTTTGGAATCAATGTATTGATGTGTAAAATACCCACTTTAGATGCTACAATTACCATCAACTAGGTCATATTCAAAAGTCTTATAAGAATAAAAGGAGCCCTCTTCAAAATTAATTTATCAAAATGCATCCTCAATGGAAACCAAAGTTAGATTCAAAAGAGAATAAGTATTTTCAAAATAATTTATATCTTGAGGAAATTATAAGGTAGATGAAGAAGGTAGTTAGATAAAGTCTTCTAGAAAAAATCAAGGTAATAGAGGAATTGTTGGTTAAGATTGGTACTTTTGAAGTAATCTCCCCTACTTCAATAATCAAAATTTGTGATTTTTTTGAGAAAGAATCACTCAATATTAGAGAGTTAGTTATGAAAAATCAATTGGTTTCTAATAGTAATAAGGAGTTGAGGAGTTCATAGGTTAAGGCATGAGAAGTTCTAAGTTCTAAGGAGTAAGGGTTAGCTAGTGAAGAATAATTAGAAGAGGATTTAGAAGGATATTTGAATTCTAAAGAAAATTTGACAATCTCTACGTGATAGATTAAAATTTATAAACCCAATTAGTTCCAAAAAGTAAGTCAGGTATAAAAAAAGAGGCATAATGCACTAAAATAAAAGTCTTTGTAGGTACGCAAGGTACTCTAGAAGGTTTTTTAGATATTACAAAGTGGGGGGGGGTGGAATTCCCTCCCCTAAATTTATGAAGGTAATATTGTAAAATGTTAGGGGATGAAATGCCCCTAAAAAAAGGAACCTAATTAAGCATCTTTTAAATATAGATAAGTCAGATATTTTTTGTTGTAGGAAACTGAACTCAATAAGAGTGAAGCAAAAGGCTTAATTAGAGTTTTAGGTTAGTATTGGTAAGGTAATTTTATGGAGGCTTTGGGATCATCGAGGGGCATGGATATATTATGGTATCATTTTTTGACTAGAATATAAATTTTGGCTTTAGGTTAGCATTAGCAAGTGGGAAAAATCATGAGCTATCAGTCAGATTTATAATTTGTGTTGGTTAATATTTATGGACCATAAGGTGGTGTAAACAAATATGCTCTCTGGGTAGATATTTTTTATTTTCTTAAAGACTTTAAACATGATAAGTTGGTGTTAGGGGGTGATTTTAATGCTATATTGAGTCAAAAGGATAATCAAGGAGGTTTGTTTTATATTTCTCAAGGAAGTCAAGATTTTGGTCTTTTTATATAATAGAATAATCTTGAAGATATCATACCTAATTCAGGCTAGTTTACTTGGAATAATATATGTATGGGAAAGGATAATATTTTGGAAAGGTTGGATAAGTTTTTATCTTTTTCTAATTGGATTCAAAGCAATATAAAATTAGATTGTTGGGTTTCTCAACATTTTAGGTCAGATCATCAACCTATTATTCTATATATTGATCTTGATTCTCTACTCGAAAGATGCCATTTCAAGTTTAAATTAATGTGGCTTCATGATGAGTCTCTTTTTATTTGGTCAAATCTTGGTGTTTTTATTATCTAGTTATTCAAGGATCTAAAATGGTTTAGATGTCTAAAAAATTGAAATTTGTGAAGGATAAATTGAAAATTTTGGAATCGTGAACATTTTAAGAATATTTTTCAAAAAAAATTTAGGATTGAAGATGAGTTAAATTCTTTGAATGAATTTTTTTAAAGAAATGGATGGATGTGGAAGCCTATCATCTTGAGAAAACTTTGACTAGTGAGTATGAAGAAATTATTTGAAGGGAAGAATTTTTTTGGAAATAGAAATCTAGGGAGAACTATCTCAAAGAAGGAGATAGAAATTCTACCTTTTTCCATCAGTATGCTAAAGAAAAAAGAAATGTGAATATGATATCTCATATTCTCTCACATTAAGGGGTGGCCCTAGAATCTCCTGAGGTAATTAGGCAAGAAGGTGTCTTTTTCTTTAAACAATTATTAAATGATGAAGCTTTTTCTAACTTGAAGGCTCAAAATGATTTTATTTAGTTTATTCTTGAAGTGATTTATAAAGACATGAATGATACGATGTTGTATTATTTTTCTTTGGAAGAAATTAGAAAGGTGGTTTTTTTATGGCCAAAGATAAATAACTTAGCCCAAATGGTTTTTTGGTTGATTTCTTCCAACATTTCTTAGAAGTGGTGGCCATAGATGTTTGGGAGATGGTGGAAGAATCCAAAAACAAGAAACAAGTAAAGATGGAGCTTAAAATGACTTTCATTTCTTTATTTTGAAAAGGTGATTCTCAAAATTCCTTTATGGATTTCAGACCTATGGCTCTATGTAATATTTTTTATAAGATAATTTCAAAAGTAATTGCAACAATAATGAAACCCTTTCTTGATAAAATAATTTCTGGAGAACAAATAGGTTTTATACCTAGTATAAGTATTCAAGAAGGTCTTATTATAGCACATGAGATAATTCATTCCTTGAATCATAATCATCAAAAAGGAATGATGATAAAACTTGATAGAAGTAAAGCCTATAATAGAGTTAATTGGAGATTCTTGTTTAAGATTCTTTTAAAATTTGGATTTTGTAAAGATTGGTGTAATTGGATCTTTAGTTGAATTTTAAATCCTTAATTTTTAGTGCTAGTAAATGGGAGTCCATCTAGTTTTTTCCCCATCTCTAAAGGCTTGAGGCAATGGGATCCTTTATCCCCCTTTCTCTTTATTATTATGGCTGAAACCTTGGGAAGAGTTGTGAGAACACTACAAGTCCAAGATAGGTTGTAGGGTCTCCAAGTGGTGGATAATTTTGAATGTTTGACTCATCATATAGTTGTAAATGACACTTTTATCTTTGGTAAAGTAGTAGTTTAGGAAGCTCTAGAGTTTAAAAGAATTCTGAGATGTTATAAAGAAGCTTCTAGGCATAAATTCAATGAAGGTAAGTCTGAAATATACTTTATTAATTGTCGTCATAGGGTTGAAATCAACCTAAGAAAGATTCTTGGCTTTAAAATTGGGAAACTCCCAAGTAAATATCTAGGGGTTCATTTTTTTAAAGAAGCTAGTTCAAAAGATATTTGGAAGAAACTACTAGAAAGGTTTAAAGCTCATCTTAGTTCTTGGAAAAGAAGATGGCTTTCTTTAGTAGGTATAGTTACCCTTATTAAGGTGGTGTTAAGTTGATCTATAAATTGAAAGTACAAGTGTAGTACATTTGAAAATCACTTGTTCATGTTTAAGAGATCCTTCAAATTTTAACTTTCTTGTGTTTAATTTTGCATAAAGAAAGTAAAATCAGAATTAAAATGAAGATTAGAATGCAATAATAATCAAATAAAATCAAAGATAACACTAGCAAATTGATAATGGAATTTGGATTCAATAGCCTATATCTTCAGGTCCGCCCAATAGTGAGGACCATTTTATTAAATTGGTGCAACAAATGGTTTCCAAAACCTTTCCAAGTCTTCAATTTTGCCTTCTCTGATCTTTATTTTCCTACAAATATTTCTCTTAGACCTGAAAACAAAATCCCAAGGCCATACAAGGCAAAAACAAGGCTCTAATCCTCTTAATTCTCTTTACACAATCATTTTCCATGTCAATACAAGTAAAAATTACTCCTTTTTATAACATTTCAGCCACCGTGGTTGAAGCGGTCAAGACCTTAGCCTTTTAGGCACCAGGTCTCAAGTTCCAAACTCTCCTCCTCTTTCTAGGCACCTAGGGAAGTGGGCAAGGGCGTCCTTCCTCCATGAGGTGATTTGACCAAGGATTTAGTCCCACATTTGCTGGGAGTGGTATTTTAATGCTTTAAATAGAAATTTTGTTGACATTTTTAAATGAGAAAGTTTTGGGTGCCAACTTTGGATGCCACCTAGCCTATTCAAATGCCTAGGAATGAGGGAGGTGCTTAGTGTTTGTGGCATGGAGGTTTGGTGTGTATTTTGATTTTGAAAAGGTCAAATATCATGTGCATCAAATAAAACACCTAACAATTTTTTTTCTCCCTAATTATTTGCCATGTGTTAAATGGAGATTGGTCCACTTGGTATTCCTCAACTGTGCCACGTCACTTTTGACATCCCTATCACATGATTTCTTCAACTGGCTATATCTTGAGCATTCGAACTCCATTTTTTGAACTACGAAAAGCACTAAAAAGCTCTCGACGAATACTACAATGTGAAAATGATTTGAACTAAATTTGAAGACTTTGAAAAATAGAATGGTACATGAATCCACCTAGATCATTCCTCCCTAATGGAAACTTTTGGACCTCTAAAATTTGAAATTAATTGGTAATGAGGTGAGGGTATTTTTCCCTCACCTTTCTAACTTCCATCCATCTGGCCTTGCTTGGGTGCATCCCTTTGAGACCAACATGAAGATATTAAACATTACCTCTTCACAAAGTTTGCATATTCTTGTCAAGTATAGTATCTTCCTACAATTTTGTTAGATATTCAAGATAAAAATCATCAATGGAAGGAATGGATACACTTTCATCATGATTAATGATCATTGGAGGCTCATACAATTTCAAATTTTCCACATTTACAACTGAATAAATCTTCATGTAAGATGGTAAATCTAATCGGAAAGCATTTGTGCCAATTTTTTCCATTATCTGAAAAGGACCATACTGGATTGGTTTCAACTTTTTACCTTCACCTGTCAGTCTTTCCTTACTAATGTGAAGCCATACCATATCACCTACTATAAATTGGTGATCAATACGATGTTTGCCATGCCTAGCTTTGTACTTGGCTTGACTTTTCTCCAATTGAGTATGAATAGTCTGATGAATGAGCTGTATTTTTTCAATGAACTTCTTGGCTTGAATGGCTTCTTTTGGTTCACCAACAGCTGTATCCTATCCATAACAAACATCTAGAGGAGATTTAGGCAAGTATCCATAACAAACTTCAAATGGAGATTTCATAGTAGAAGAATGAAGTGCTTGGTTATATGCATGTTGTATGTAACACAATTATTCATCCCATAAATTTAGATTTTTATTGCTATAACCCCTAAGAAAATGTACCACAATGTGGTTCACAACCTCTGTTTGTCCATCAGTTTATGGATGAAATGTAGTGCTCTTCTTTAATTTAGTGTCCATTAGTCCCCATAAAGTTGATCAAAACTCCCCAATAAATCAAGAATCCTGATCAAAAATAATTGAAGTAGGCAAACCAAAATGAACCCATACATGTTTAAAGAACAAATATGTAGTGCCTTCACTAGTAATCTACTTAGTGAAAGGAATCAAAACACACATTTTGCTAAATCTATCCACAACTACATATAAATAGTCATGTTTTCTTTGTGTCATAGGCAATCCCCCCACAAAATCCATAGAGATACTTTCTCAGGGGCAAGTAGGAACAGGTAGAGGAGTGTAAAGTCCCAATTTCCTATTACTAGGTTTACTTGTGGCACAAAGAGTACATCCCCTTATATATTTAGCAACATTTTCCTACATACGAGGCCAATAACAATACATTCTCAAATGTGCAACCATTTTAGCAACTCCAAAATGACCAAAAATAAGAGAAGTATTTGCTTCTCTAATCATGTGCACCCTCTCATTTTGAAGAATACATAGTTTTCCCAAATGGTACAAAAGATCATTATGTACATGATAGTCTAATTCTTCTACTTGTCTACTACTCATCAAGTCTTTATAAACATCCTAAAAATCATGATCATTAACATATTGTTATTTATAACTTTCATGAGACAAAGAACCATGTTGTAAAAGAATAGATGCAACAACCATAGGAGGCCTAGATAACATATCTACAACCTTATTCTGAATACCTTTTTTATACTTGATCACAAGATGAAATTGTTGTAAGAAACCCATCCAACAAAAATGTCTAGACTGTTGTAGCTTAGTTTGTGATTGGAGATATTGTAAGGGCTGATGATTTGTATGTATTATTGTCTCTTTGCCCATTAAGTAATGTTTTCATTTTTTAACACTTTGAACCAATGCATACAATTCCTTATCATAAGTTGGATATTTTCTTACTGCACTTGTAAAGGTTTCTGAATGATAACAAACTAGTTTCTTACCTTGCATTAAAATAACTCCCATAGCATACTCACTTGCATCTGTCTTGATCTCAAATGGTTATTGTATATCAGGAAGTGCCAAGACTGGAGCAGTCATTATCTTTTCTTTCAAAGTATTGAAGGCTTTTTGATGTTTGCCTCCCCACTGAAAGACCTGTTTCACACTTGTCAAATAATGCAAAGGTGATGCAATATATGAAAATTGAGCAATAAACTTCTTCCAAAACTGTATGCACCAAGAAAAATCCTAATCTCAGTTGTGTTAGTGGGTGTAGGCCAATTAACAATGCCTACCACTTTTTCAGGATCAATTTTCAATTTACCATGTCCTAAAATGTAACCCAAGTATATCAAAGAGGTCTTGCCAAATTCACATTTTGACATTTTCAGATAAAGTTTTTCCCTTCGTAATGCATCCATGACTTTCTTAATGTGGATCACATGCTCTTCCCATGACTTGCTGAAAATCAATATAGCATCTAAGTAAACTATAAAAAAATCACCAAGGAACTATCTAAAAACATCATTCATTAATCTCATGAATGTAGTCGAGGCATTACACAACCCGAAAGGCATAACAAGCCATTCAAACAATCCCTGTTTTGTCTTAAAGGTAGTTTTCCATACATCACCTTCATTAATTCTTACTTGATGATATCCACTTCTCAAATCTAGCTTAGTGAAATAAATAGCATGTTTTAATTAATCCAACAAATCATCTATACAAGGAAGAGGGTAACGATTCTTAAAAGTAATTTTGTTTAAAGCACAAAAATCAACACACATTCGCCAAGTGCCATATTTCTTTGGCACCAAAATAATTGGCAAACCAACAGGTGATGAACTTAGATGAATAACACCTCTATCCAATAGATCCATTACCTATTTTTTGATTTCTTCATTTTCCACCACTGATAACCTGTACATGCCAATGTTAGGGAGAGGAGAATCCTGCAATAGCTGAATTTCATGTTGAACTCCCCTTTTAGGAGGTAAGCCCTTAGGATCCTGAAATACATCATCATAAGTAGAAATGATTTCAACTAATTCATTCTTGTTTCTAGGATCACATTTTTCCAAAGATTGAGAATATTCTTTTTCCTTAGACTTAATCAACATGAGACAAAAAGTCTTGCTTGAATTAACTATTCTTTTCATTTGCCCTGCTGTAACCAAGGAAAGACTTGTTCTAATGTGATATGCTCTAACTATATATTCAATGCCATCCTTAACAAGCAAGTACTTATTCTCCTCTCTATAGAATATTGCTTTTCTATCATAAAGATATGGGCTTCCCAAAACAATCCCACATATGTCCAATGGAACAACATCCAACTCAACCTCATCTACGAACTTGGATGTGATGGCAAACCTTAGCCTACAAGTTTGTGAGACTTGTAGCTTTGCATTGTCACACACCCAACCTAGTGGATAAGGCTTCGGATGGGGATTGCTTTGTAAGCCTAGCTTCTTAACAACCTCTTCAGAAATTAAATTTACTTGTGACCCAATATAAAATAGAGTGTCAATCATAGTATGCTTTGAAACAACTCTAATGTGGAACAATTCATTTCTTTTCTTATCAACATGCACAAAATTTTGTCTAGAAGAAGATGCATCATTTGATGACTTAGTGTGAGAAATTGAAAGAGAAAAATCATTATGTAAATCCATAGCTATGATCTTAGTTTCATCACCTGAATCTGATCCTAAGTCCTGAACCATAGCATTAGCCTTATTTTCTTTCTTTTGAAACTTTTTAGGCCTTAACTCAGGATGTAGTTTCCAACACTTAGATTCATCATGATTAATCATGCAATGATTAAAACATGGTTTTCCTTCTTCTTTTATAACAATATAAGTGGATTTCTATTTACCCTTTCCTGATGAACTTTCCCCTTTGGAATGCTTAACATTAGATTGCTTACTTTTTACTTTAGGAAAAGATTCTTTAGATTGTTTTCCTCTAGCCTCTAAATGAGTGGCTTGAACACATACTGCATCTAAATTAGTGGGATTGAACATAAGAATCATGTGTCTTAAGTAACTATGCAACCCACCTATATATTTTAGCAGTGTTTCTTATGTGTATAGAGGAACATTCAAAAGTAAAGCTTTTTTCCTAAAATCTTGTGTATAATCTTGAACACTTTGGCCTTTTCCTTGTCTGAAACTTTGCCAATCCATCATGGCTTATTGCATATAGCCTAAAGGATAGAATTGCTTTCTAAGTTCTTCAATAAATTCATTCCAAGTAGAAATCAAGTTATCTTTTTGAAGCTCGGCTTTCTTCAACTTACTCTCCCACCAGATGAGAGTTGTACCTCCCATACGAAGAGTAGCCAAATGAATTTTTGACTCATCCCCTGCAATCTTTTGGACCCGGCAATAAACTTCAATTTGATTGACCCAATTATCCAAATTTTTGGCATTAACTTCACCATTAAAAATTGGTAATTTAAACTTAATATCCAATTTTAGTGAAGGGAGAGATTCCACAATTTTTTTATTGTCATCCAATGGAGAAGGTTTTTTGATTTCTTTACCTTTTGATTCTTGTGAATCACATTCTTTTTCATTCTTAGATTTCCTTTGTTTGTCATGGTATATTTCCTCAACCATGCTTCTCATGTCCATGAAAGATCGATAGAAATCTTGTTCAGATTCCATCTCTTCTTTGGCCATCCTTAAAGCACGCCTTGAACCAATCTCTGGATTATACTCAACAAGTTTTCCTTCACCCTTTTGGGATTTAGACCTTGTCAACATACACTAGCAATCATTATTAAATAACAACCACTCTGATACCAAAAATCTGATCTTTAAACTGAAAATACAAGTGTAGTACATTCAAAAATCACTTGTTCATGTTTAAGAGATCCTTCAAATTTTCACTTTCTTATGTTTAATTTTTCATAAAGAAAATAAAATCAGAATTAAAATGAAGATTATAATGCAATAATAATTAGATAAAATCAAAGATAACACCAATAAATTGATAATGGAGTTTGGCTTCAATAGCCTACATCTCTGAGTCCGCCCGATAGTGAGGACCGTTCTATTAAATTGGTGAAACAAATGGTTTCCAAAACCTTTCCAAGTCTTCAATTTCACTTTCTATAATCTTTATTTGCCTGTAAATATTTCTCTTAGACCTGAAAACAAAATCCCAAGGCCGTACAAGGCAAAAACAAGGCTCTAATCCTCTTAATTCTCTTGACACAGTCGGATTTCCGTGTCAATACAAGTAAAAATTACTCCTTTTTATATCATTTCAGCCACCGTGGATGAAGTGGTCAAGACCTTAGCCTTTTAGGCACCAGGTCTCAAGTTCCAAACTCTCCTCCTACTTTTTAGGTGCCTAGGGAAGTGGGCAAGGGCATCCTTCCTCCATGAGCACGCTTTGACCAAGGATTTAGTCCCACATTTGCTGGGAGTGGTTATTTTAACGATTTAAATAGAATTTTTTTTGACATTTTCAAATGAGAAAGTTTTGGGTGCCAACTTTGGACACCACCTAGCCTATTCAAATGCCTAGGAATGAGGGAGGTGCTTAGTGTTTGTGGCGTGGAGGTTTGGCACCTATTTTAATTTTAAAAAGGTCAAATATCATGTGCATCAAATAGAACACCTAACAATTTTTTTTTCCCCCTAATTATTTTCCATGTGTCAAATGGAGATTGGTCCACTTGGGATTTCTCAATTGTGTCACGTCACTTTTGACATCCTTGTCACATGATTTCTTCAACTAGCTATATCTTGAGCATTCAGACTCCGTTTTTTAAACCGCAAAAAGTGCTAGAAAGCTCTCGACAAATACTAAAATGTGAAAATGATTTGAACTGAATTTTAAGACTTTGAAAAATAGAATGGTACATGAATCCACTTGGATCATAAGTGCTCTCCCAACATACTAATTCTTGGTGCTCACTCCTCCTAGGTATATTTTTAATTTCATGAATAAAATAATGAGGGATTTTATTTGGTAAGGCTATGGTGAAGATAAAAAAACACCCCTAATGAATTGGGAGAGTATGTGTAAAAGAAAATAGAAAGGAGGGGTGGGCATCCAGGATCTATCTCTAAAAAATTTAACTTTGGGAGCTAAACTAGTTTGGCAAATGGGATCTATCACTACAAAATTTAACTTTGGGAGCTAAACTGGTTTGGCAAATGGTTTTAGATTTTGAGAGATTATGGTGTAGGATTCTTAGAGTAAAGTATCTTGATTTTTTTTTACCAAAAAGAATGGTTGGAATTATGAATCCTCTTAGAGGATATCACATTTGGAACTTTATGTTGAAATGTAGATCAATGATAACTCTTCATGTTTCCTAGATAGTTAATAATGGTTGCAAGGTGGAATTTTGTCTTGACTCATGGAATAGCCATCATCCTTTGGCAAAGGAGTTTTTTAATAGTTAGATTAATGTTTTTTTGTAAAATTAGTGGGGTAGATCGGTTAGAGACTATGTGTTTTTTAATTCTCAATTTAGTAAAGTATTTATTAGCTGGAAAATTTTGCAAGAGATTTCAATTCCTTGAGAGGAGATTTTATCTTTTGAATCTTGCCTAAATAAAAGGAATTTTTTTCTAAAGAATCAAGAAGATTAGCTATACTATATTAGAGCAAAATTGGGTTTCTACTAAGTTAGATTAGGATATAAGATGGCTAAAGTTAAAGATGATGCTTTGAGTTGGGTAAGTTATCTCTACTAGAATAAAGAGGGTTTGCAAAAAGTAGGGGCTTTTGCATGGTTGGTAGTCCATGGTCATATTCCGACTCAATATCACTTAAAGAAGATTGGGTTTATTGGCCTTTTTAGATGTTGTCTTTACAAAGAAGCAAAATAATTAGTTGTCACCTTCTCTTTCATTTCCCTCTTTCCCATTAGTGTTGGATTCGGATTTATAATAAGTTTAATTGGTCTTGGGATTGGCCAAAGTTAATCAATCAAGATTTTACCTCCTAACTAACTGGTGAGGTGAAGAATTCTCTTTTTATTTTATGGAGATGTAGTCCAACTATCCTTATTTGGATGGTTTAAAAAGAAAGGAATGCACATATTTTTTAGGATAAAGTACATCCATTACATGCCCTTTTAAGAGATATGGAGTTGTCCATATCAGAAGTTGTTTCCTCTCATTTACAAAGAAAGAAAGGTACGTTAATGCAATGGGATATGCAAATATGTGCTAATTGGAAATACATTAAAATACCTCCCATTAAGGGGTTAATGGTAGATAATAAAGTAAATAAAAATAGAAATGAAGCAATTTGGATCCCACCTAAACTAAGTTGGTTTAAATTAAACTTTGATGGGGTATGTAGAGGCAATACAAGAGCCTATGGGGTGGGATGTGTTATTAAAATTTGTAATGGTTCTTTGATAAGATCCCTATCCCTCAAGCTTACTGATGGAACCAATAATGAAGTTGAAGTGCAAGCTTTAGTAGTGGGTGTTAAAATGGCCATAGATTATGCCATTTATTTTTTAGAAATTGAAGGGGATTTATAGGTAGTAATTCAAGATTTGTCTAATAAAAAGGAAAAATCTTAGATGATTGCTAATATTTTAGATATCATCTAGTCAAAACTGAAAGCCTTTAAAGAATGGACTTGTTCAAATTACTTCTAGGAAAGTAATAAAGTGGTAAAATTTCTAGAGAATGTGGCAATAGACCAAAGGATGGAAGAAAGAATGGATAATATTAGTGAGAGTTGGGTAGATTATAGGGATTTTGATCATATTGGGTTTTAAGATGCATTACTCAGGAAGGTTTTTTTGGCACCTTTAGATGTTTGAAGTTCCTTAGGGATATTTAGAATGGCCATACAAAGGAAATTGGCCATTTCATGTTATTTTTGGTTTTTAATAATATTTTTTGAAATAATAATAAAAATTTGATTATTTTTATTATAAAATGTTTTTTTTAAATAATTTATACTATTTTTAATAAAAAATAAGAAAAAAAATTAAAAAGAGAGGATATAAAAAAATTATTATAAAAATAATTAAAAAAGGATAGAAAATCCTTTTTGATTTTTTGTCCTTTAGGTGTTCTAGCTGATGTTTTGGTGAGCATGTGGATTTAGGCTTTGATGGCACTAGATTCTTGAGTTTTGATTGAGTGGATGGCCCTTACCATCCCATTATGGCCTTTACAAGATATCAAGTGAGTGCATTTATTAATAAATATTGTCCAACACATGAAATTATAGTAGGATGGTTTATTTTTTAGGTTTTGGTGTTTGGCTTGGTGGAATTATGCTTAGAGCATTGGAAGAATGGATAACTTCAATATTAAGTTTATAGGTTGGATGTTGGCCTTTGGTTATGAGAAGAGCATAAAAATGATTTTTGTTGGCTCTATCTCTAGAACATGTTTTTTAATGTGTTTTGGATTTTGATGGTTGAGGTGGCAAAATAAATTGAGTAGGTGATTGGAACAATAATTTTGGCTAACAGTAAAAGAGTCAGGGTGAATTTGGATTTGGCCTCTCTTTGTTATGAATCTCTATTTGGTCAAGTCAGATAAAGAGTAAGTCTAGGCCTTGGTGGAATTCTTTGTGTGGTCAGGATATAGACTAAAGCTTTTATAGGAGTTATAAGACCTACTTCTTAGGCCATTTACAATTCTCCCATTATTAAGAAGAGATAATTTGGGTTTTATCCCACTATCCATGTTTCTTGAGTTGGAATTCTAGTTTCTGAATCTTGTTAATTTTACAAAAGAAGTGGATGTAGTCTATTTAGTTTAATTGGAGCATGCAGGGTAGAAGTGTATCTACTTACCAAATGTTGAATAATTACTAAACCCATTCCTAGGTTGGAAGAGTGTTGGAATCTCAAGAGGCTTATATAAATAACAAATGTAATTAAGTGTCTAGGTAAATGTGTTATGAGAGGAACATTCAAATCTCCTCCTTGGTAGAAAGGAAAAAAATAGCTTTGGTAGGAAACAGGTCACACCCAAAAATGTTTGATATTCACACAAGATAAGAATTCAAATGGAGGGATGGTTGGATTGAAGTTTAAAAATAATGGAGTTTCTCTCAAGGTGAAGTCTCTATAATTACATGTGGATAGCTTTAATGAGTTTGGGCAGGCATCAAAGAAGGACATCCTTTTGCCCAACAATGTAAAAATGGTGGAACTAGTTATTTTGGATTAATTTTGAAAAGATTGATCTTTTTGTTAAACTTTTAATAGTAATGGTTTAATGTGTGCTATATATATACAAATTTCTCGGTAGTAAGTATGGTTTTTATCAAAACTAGTTTTATTTTTAGGTTGGTCTTATGCCTTAACACTACTAGATGTTAAGCTAGGCTTATTTTTTTCTTTTGATATTATTATGTTAAAATGGATAGGGAAATTTTAATTCCATATTAATGATCTAAAAATATATATCTTCATTTTTCCCATCTCTTAAGAATCTCAAAAATCCTCCCATGATAAAGAAATCAATGTACCCATTTAAAATGTCTAGTTTATCTCTCACTCAAAAAATTATTTTTAAAACCCTATAAGATGGAAAGATTATGAATCTAATACCAATATAATTCCCCTTCCTATATATAATATTAAAAAATCAGATCTAAAATAGATTTTATACTGGGAACAAAGCTTGTATAATTTATGCCTTTTGTACACTAGCTAGTGAAACCCCATTTTATGACAATTTTTATGAAATAACATAATGACTTCAAACTAACATTTATGGCATATTATATTCCATCTAAATGATGATGAAATTATAAATGAATAAATACATATAATGTATCTATAATATATTTAATAATCAAAGCATAAATGGATCACACATATCAATGAACACATTGCACACGATATTTTACCATGGAAAAACCTCAAAGAAGTAAAAAACCCACCAAGTGATTTTTAACTGATAGAGAAAAAATTTACCCCAATACAACTCCAATGTCTCACTTCTTCTCAATAGTGTCTTCACAAGCCTTTTGATAATCCAAATATTCACAAATGTCAAGATATATAGTTATATTCACCATAGGGTAAAAACTGTATTTATAGGTAAATATGAATGGAGGTGACCACTCTAAATAATAGATCCAACCATCCCTAATAAATAAATGATCCCAATTAATTAATATCTCAAATGAACCTTTAGTGATTAATATCTTAGTTAAATATTTTAATGAAAGCTTAGTAAATAATTAAATAAATATAATATGGTTATTTATTTACATGAGATTTCCACCTCATAGTAATAAAGAACTTATTATTATTATTTAATTAATTATAAGTATGGGCTAAGGGTTAAATTACCACTTATTCATTAAAAATGTTTTAACACTCCCCCTTAATGCTAAGTGGGAATAAATGCCATAGTCACCATAAAGAAATTTTACTATGTGCAAAAGTTGAAGGATTTAAAAACCTTTATCATGACAAAAGTCACCTTTTGAAATAAAAAGAATTATAATCCATAAACTACTCAAAATTAAGTTTAGGATAGCATAATTTTTATATTACATCTCACTATTTCTCATGAAAAAATCACTAAGCATATTTGGATCCTTTTATAACATAAGGATCTCCATTACAAATTATGATTTTGACGTATTAGGGTACAAAAGTAAAAATTACACATGAAGTTTAATTAAATCAAATAACTTCCACACGAAATTTTTACAATGCTTTACAAATGAAATGAAGTATAGAGAAGAAGTAATAAATTGTTGTTAGGAGGTGGCATTGTCATGCACATTCCCCCCAATGACAACTCTTAGAGGCTTAGCATTGTACAAAATTGATAAAACTTGGTAGCACCAAGTGGATTTGTGAAGATGTATGCCACTTGTTCATCCATAGGATATAACTACATATTAATATCACCATTGAGAAATTTTTATCAAATAAAATGTACATAAACTTTAATATGTTTAGTTCTTTGATGTTGAACTAGATTTCTCACTAGATCTATACAACTTTGGTTATCAAAATGAAAGATGGTACTATGAGAAACATATAAATTAATTTCTCCCAACAACCTTCGTATCCACATGGCTTATTTAGAAACTTCCATAACACTTCCATAATCTACTTTTAGAGAGAGAGAGAGAGAGAGAGAGAGAGAGAGAGAGAGAGAGAGAGAGAGAGAGAGAGAGAGAGAGAGAGAGAGAGAGAGAGAGAGAGAGAGAGAGAGAGAGAGAGAGAGAGAGAGAGAGAGTAGGTTGATTCTTGATACTCCAATTAATATCACTTGAAACAAACTTAAACACATATCCAAAAGTAGATTTTAAATCTAAAGCATCACTATCATGGTTAGCATCACAATAACCATATAATTTGGCATTATCAATGGAAGAATAAAATAAACCATAATTAATTATTATTTTGATATAACAAAGAATGCATTTATCTAATTTCTAATGATCTAAATAAGGATCTTTCATAAATATAGGATCAACACTAATAACATATGAAATATCTATCCAAATGATGGTTAGATAAATCAAACTTTCAATAAGCTATCTATATAAAGTAGGGTTAGCTTTTTCACATGTAGGTTTAGGATCAAGTTTAATACCAACTTCAATAGGAGTGTAAGAATATTTACAATAAATCATGTTAGACATAACAAGAAGATTAAGTGCATGTTTATATTGGGATACAACAATTGAATTTTTATCTTAAAATATAGCCATTCCTTAAAAAGGATACAAAATACCTAAATCAGTCATTTAAAACATTTGACTTAGTTTATCCTTATGTTTATAAATTAAAAAATATTGAAATAAAACCTTGAAATAAAAATATTTACGAATGATTCCAAGAACATTTTTAAAATATTGAAATAAAATCTCCACAATAGTTCTGCATCAAAATACCAATTTGGTTAAAACCCTCACTAGATCTACACATATGCACTATAAATACTACTCAAAACATAACATAAATTCATAATACATCATAGGTTGATTAATGAAACTATAAAATACTGAATTAATCTAAAATAACCTCACTAAACACCATATATATGTTGTAACACAACCCAAAAATATGAAAATACATCTTCAAACCCTACTCACACCAACAACCTGCATAATTTACAAAACTAGTTGAATATGTATTCCTTAAATTTGTATTACAATTCCTATGTGGAGTTGTATCTCTGGATCATAGGTGTTTTGTCTTACAATCCTTGGTATCAATGGGTTTTATTAAAAATACCACCTTCATCCAAGAGTTTTCATTCTAGGATGATCTAAAGAATACTGTATGCACACTATTCAATAAGAGAAAATCATTAGTTGGAAAAAGATAGATTAAAAGAAAATATTGACATATAAATATGTACGAGTCCCCAAATTTTTTGTGTCAAAAGCCCAATATCCTTGATTTGAGAAGATGACATGAGTTAGAAAAGGCAACTAGTTCTATCTTCATCCTTTTTCCCATGAAACATTTAGATCTTGCTTTTTTCATTCTTTTATTTCCATTTCCCAAAATTTATTGAATTTGATCAAATTATCTTGAGGATAAAAAATATAGAATAAATAAGTAAGTTGAATTTGAAGTCATAATTATCATGTCTTAGAAATCCATGCCCTACTTGGTAAGTTTACCTTGGGACTCATCATGATCTTCACTTCCACATCTCTTACACCCATCATAATTTTCTATATTTTAACTTCTACACCAAGATTATCTCCACTAAATATTCTTCCCTCAAGTATTTCCATGTCCCTCTTTGAATATTTACTCAATAATATTTTATTAATTATTGGCCCCCTTTTATCCAAAATATGATCTAATAAACTCTTGGGCCTACATCATAATAAAAATTGATTTTCCTTTTCCTATCTATAATCCCAAATAAATATTGGAATGGGAATTTTACCAAAAAAATTAAATTAAATAAAAAGGGGACATGACAAATTTGAACTACCTTGGTTTATGATTATGAGGCCTTTAAAGATTAAACTATCACTATAATCAAGTTAATAGAAAAGTTATAAAATCAAAACTAGTATTTCCATTTTTATACCCAATAAGATTTCATATCTGATAAGATTTCATATCCAAATGAAAAGCTAAAATATAATACATATATAAAAATTGATTCAAACATTACACCAAAGGACACTAAAAGTCCAGCAAAATCCTAAGAAAAATTATTAGAAACAAAGTGATCCAACTACCTCTTTTATATCGTTCCTATCATAGAATTAATGGGCATTATATAGATTATTGTTTTAAATTAATGAACAAAATACAAAGTCTCAAATATCATGGTGATCCTATAATATATGCATCAATCAAGTAACCCATTCACATTATCAGTACCTCTCCTAAAGCACAAGTGCAAAAAGAACAAGTATGAGTACCAAAGGATAATTTAGAACAAAAATAATTTAATATTCAAAACTTAGAGAAAGAATGAATTAAAAAGGCACAATTAGAGAAAGAAAAGATTCAAAAGGCAAAACTCGAGAAAGAAATGTTACAAAAATATTAAGAT
The DNA here is from genome assembly GCA_037957365.1 of Torreya grandis. Lineage (NCBI taxonomy): Eukaryota > Viridiplantae > Streptophyta > Pinopsida > Cupressales > Taxaceae > Torreya > Torreya grandis. The sequence goes on along the minus strand of JARHVA010001451.1, from coordinate 3,228,789 downwards.
GAAAAATAAAATTATAAAAGATATAAGATGAAAAGGAAATATTACAAAAGGTAATGTTAAAAAAAGATCAATGAGAACATCAAATGTTTAAAGCATGATTTCTAACCCAAGAGGTTAAAAATCAAGAGACGCTTGACAAATCTAAAGTTCTAAATGTGGTTACAAAGGAGGAAACTACAATTCCTTACTCATATCAAAACCCTTTCTAATCTTACTATTCATATAAAGGATATATAACATTCAAATGAATAGTTCAACAAACTATGTTCTCATCCACCTTATAACTTACCACATAATCTAATCATACCCACATGACCTAGTACATATCATTTGAATCCATCACCAGTAGATGCAAAACCAAATATAGATAAAGGCAAACCAAAGATACCAATTACAAACTTAACAAAAGAATATGATACATTTTATGATTATACTATGCATATATATGGCACATCTCATTCATGAGTTGTTATTCATAGACCACCCATCATATATTCTCATCCACATCTTGAGATCATTGGATATCTTATGCATTTTCAAACACTCTTAGAGAAACTCAAAATATTCTAATTATTATTGCTCTAAAGAAACCATAAAAAAAAAATATGGGTTCCATGAACCTCTAATATTTTTATTGTTTTTTCATGAAAATAGAGACCTATTATACATACATAGAGTACCACATATTCTATAGATCTAGATATGACACATGTCCATGCTCCTTGTACCACAAGTTTTATGTATCATATTTTGAATTTGGAGCTACATATGAGCATCCTTTGGATGGGATCATAGGCTAGAATTTTATTTTAAAATATTCTAAAAATAAAAATAAAAATAAAAATAAATATTAAATAAAATACTAATAAAATAAAATATTCAAGAAAATACAAAAATATTTGTAAAAAAAACAAAAAAAACAAAAATATAAAAATATTTTGCATTCCCATGTTTGATTAGCTCCTTATAATTTATGTTATTTGTTTTATATTAGTATATAACATATATTTTAATTTATATATGAAAAAATGTTTCATGCATATTTGAGTGTGATACATACATACCTAGACACATGATATATGCAGTTATAAATGTTGTACCTATCCCCTACCTATGTCATATAATATGTTGGAGGAACCTATTTATTTGACCATGATTGATACATGTTACATATAATTTATGATAGTTTTTACATTATCATGATTGAGATTATATTAACACTTTCACATGTCTATATCCATGATCATATCTTTCATAGTGTACTTGATATGCTATATTACATTACATTTTTTACTAACATATGTAGGGCCTAATATGATATGCTTATGTTAGGTGATTATGCTTCATCTATATTTCAATTAATTGAGTGTATTCCATTTCTTGTTATTTTATTTCTTATGTAAAATTTTAATATGTTTCTTATTTTTTGGCCTCTATACCATTATATGGAAATTTAACATTTGAAAATATCATTCTATATTAGTTGGTTATTTAAATATGTCATCCCTTTTGATTGTGTGGCATTTAAACATGCCCCTTGTATGAGGTCTCCTTGTACCATTATTTTTCATTACATTGAGTGATATTATGTGTGTGCTTGATTGTTTTTTGATCTATGATCTATATCATGTATCTTGAGACTTAATGTGATAAATTATTACAAGCTTTATTGATATATCTACTTAGACATGTTATCCCTATATTTTACATGATTTATACATAGTTTATATAGTTACTTTATCCTTTTGAGGTAAGTTACATAATAGATTATATTTACGTCACCTTAAAATGGGGGGCATATCAGTGGGATCATGTCATAGAAACATGACCTCTAAATTCTCATAGTCTCTAGATTTAGTGGTAGCATGCCACAAAGACATGACCTCCACATTTATACACTTTCTCACTATTCTACATTTATACACTTTATCATTATTTAAAAAATTTAGTAGGGGCATGTCACAAAGGCATGACCTAAATACTTACACATTTACTTAGTGCCTTCATATTTTAATGGGGAAATGTAACAAATACATGACCTCCACACTTACACAGTATCTAGTTCAATTTCATGATTTAAATATACACTTGGGTCATAGTCCTATACATTGCACTAATTTTTCATAGATTTTAAATAGATATTTTTAGATTTATGACATGTATACTGTAATATCCCCTTCTGATAGGGAATATATGAGATACAAAAGCTCTGATACCACTGTAATATCCCCAATTTCCCCTCAAATCTGAAACTGGATATTTTCCTGACTATTTCTCTGTATTTTACTTTTGCATGAGATAAGATGCAATTTTGCAGGATAAATTCAAATAAGCAATAAACCATAGTAAATCTCCCAATTATAAAATCACTAATCTTATTATTCATCAGAAGGATTACAATAATGAATCTCTGGCATGCATATAAAGTAATACAAATATTATCTCAAAACCTGTGAAAAACCTGTGATAACTTATGTATGAAGTTATCTCTCAATTTGGCAATAGATCGGCTGATCTCTCACAACCTCTGAATCACAAACACTGAAGAGTGGACGTTCTCCAATGCAAATGGAATCCTGGAGCCCTTGGCTCAGTCTTCTCAGGGAAAACCCTTAGCAAATTCTATCTTCAAATCAATAATCAATTCATAATCAATAATGGCCTCCATGAGAAACCCTTATACCCTCAAAAAGATGTGCTTGCCCTAATTAGGGTTTTCTTAAATTATAATTAGGGTTTCTTAATTAAAATTAGACCAAATAATTAATATTTGATTAAATCAATCAAATATTAATATCTCCCTCAATACATGTCGGATCCTCAAACCGTCTAAAGTTGGTGAATCAAGGAGTGATTTTGCACATGACCATACCAAAATAAGGGTGCTTTGGTATGTGTCAAAAGTCCCTAAATAATAGGAGCTTAGGCAAAACATGTCCAAAAGAGCCCATATGAAAGCCAACTATAGGAATTCTGCTAATCGAAGCCAAGCCAAGCTCCATCATGACCCTCTATCCATCCTATCAGCCTACGAAGGTCGTATAATAGGCTAATCCTCAACTCTAAACATGTCAACTAAAAAGGGGACATGACAATCTGCCCCTCCTAAAATTGCTTGTCCCCAAGTAATCTCAGAACAACAAACCAAGCAATCCACCTGGATCCCATATGTAGTTATGATCTACACTACTGTTAATCAATGTCAGCTCCTAAAATATCCTCTAAAATAGAACAAAGAGGAATCCATAACCAAACTATGGAATGCAACTCAACCAAACTCCAAGAGCACAACTGCCATAGTTAGGAACCCATGAGAAACAAACTCTTGAAGTATCATAACCCAAGTAGAATGGACAACTCAAACTACCAATTCCATCTACAAAAGATGGTGCCAATCCATCCCATAACTGATCCCTTTGTAAAGGTGGCCCAACCAACTATACCACACTGTCATCTATGTGAGAAAAATCAATCTAGAGACTCAACTCCACTGGTATCCCAAACTCATCAGGACCAGGTACTCCCAAATCTTGAACATTTGTGTCAGCCTCAACAACATGCTCCTCATCAGTAGCTACAAAAACATACTCATCATTCAAGTTTTTGCATGTCATAGGGAAAGTACTACGATCCTTAGGCCTATCAATTAAACTCTTTAACCACATACCAGCTATAGGTGAGACATTTTCCTCTTTTGTCCAGACATACCATAAATCTTCTGCCAAAATTTTAGAAATTTCATCCTCCTCCTCAAACAAGATTGTGAACATGATAGAGTGCATTGATGTTAATACATCGCTAGAATTAAACTCATCCAAAATATTCCAAAATATGTTAAACATCCTGCGAATGTCACCAATACAACCTACTAACATCATAATGTTTTCAAATCCATACCTTGCAAATATTTCAAGTAATCTTGCCCTCTTTGATAAATGAGGGTCTCTAATGTCATCCAACTTTTTGAAGCTTTTTACCATGGCATGAAGTACTTCTCTCATAATTTTATCATCATAAAAATTAAAGCCAGCTATTATCCTCATGATTTCACTAATGCAAGAGAGAGCTGCAAGTCTTACCACCTCATCATGATGTGTCAATAATCGGGGCTTCACCAACGAACCAAATGCTGGAGATAACGTTGTTTGCATATCATAAGAATTTGACTGATCAACCTTGCCTAGATAAGTTTCCAACTCCTCCAAAGTTTTTAGAATGTCATCTACTCGCTAAAATGGATTATCTAATTTCTTCTTTGCATTGTGCATTCTTTCTTCCAAATCTTTGTCTCCTATTAAAGCCATACTGATAATCAAATTCAATCTAAACTAACCCAATCAGGCTGGCAGGAACTTTGGCTCTGATCTACCCAATAGGATGGTAGGAAATAAGCTCTGGTTTGCCCAACAGGATGGCAAGAATTAAGCTCTGATCTACCCAACAGGATGGCAGGAATTTGGCTCTGATACCACTATAATATCCCCTTCAAATAGGGAATATAAAAATACAAAAGCTCTGATACCACTGTAATATCCCCTTCTGATAGGGAATATATGAGATACAAAAGCTCTGATACCATTGTAATATCCCCAATTTCCCCTCAAATCTGAAACTGGATATTTTCTTGACTATTTCTCTATATTTTACTTTTGCATGAGATAAGATGCGATTTTGCAGGATAAATTCAAATAAGAAATAAACCATAGTAAATCTCCCAATTTGAAAATCACTAATCTTATTATTCGTCAGAAGGATTACAATAATGAATCTCTGGCATGCATATAAAGTAATACAAATATTGTCTCAAAACCTGTAAAAACCTGTGATAACTTTTGTATGAAGTTATCTCTCAATTTGGCAATAGATCGACTGATCTCTCACAACCTCTGAATCACACACACTGAAGAGTGGATGTTCTCCAATGCAAATGGAATCTTGGAGCCCTTGGCTCAGTCTTCTCAGGGAAAACCCTTAGCAAAATCTGTCTTCAAATCAATAATCAATAATGGCCTCCATGAGAAACCCTTATACCCTCAAAAAGATGTGCTTGCCCTAATTAGGGTTTTCTTAAATTATAATTAGGGTTTTTTAATTAAAATTAGACCAAATAATTAATATTTGTTTAAATCAATCAAATATTAATATCTCCCTCAATACATGTCGGATCCTCAAAACCGTTTAAAGCTGGTGAATCAGGGAGTGATTCTGCACATGACCATACCAAAATAAGGGTGCTCTGCTACATGTCAGAAGTCCCTAAATAATAGGAGCTCAAGAAAAATATGTTTGAAAGAGCCCAAATGAAATCCAACTATAGGAATTTTGCTAATCAAAGCCAAGCCAAGCTCCATCATGACCCTCTATCCATCCTATCAGCCTACGAAGGTCGTATAATAGGCTAATCCTCAACTCTGAACATGTCAACTGAAAAGGGGACATGACATATACTTTAGATGATATATATTAGAGGTGCATATGCCATGCTATTACACCAAAAACTAAAAAAAATACCAAATATACTATTCACTAGGATGCACTAAATACATCAAGATGTACTATTATCAAGTCTTTTTTTTTATAATAGTTGGTTAATTTTATAAGTTGAAGTTATTAAATCATTCAACCTCACCATATTTATAGGTTAGAGTTATTAAATTATCCTATCTCACCAAATTTATATGATGATTTTATTAAATCACTCACCCTCGCTAGATTATATATTCATACTTAAGTTGTGTGATTGATATATAATGATCTCAATGGTTATGTCAAAACTCATCCTTCTACTAGATTATGTGAATAATAGCTTATAAATCTCCCAATAAAAAATATTCAAGGTTTAGTTTTAAACCTCTTTCAACTCTAATGCTTCATAATAAATCATCTTTACCAATTCAAACCATCAAGAGGAAACATGGTTTCATCAACACATAGGTTTACTCCTTCCTTGCTCTCTTTCTTTTAAAGAATTTAAATTCTATTCATTGATTTACATTATAATATTCTCTTGGTTATAAGTCATACACTATCATAAGGAAATGGAAAATAAACTCGTATTCTCAACCATAACCAAGGAAAATCTAAGAAGTATAAGGCGATGATTAAGAAATTATGTCATAACCACTCAAAGATGTAGCTTATATTTTATGATAAATTAACTAAAACAATCATATTTTGAGCATGTTTAAAATATATGAAGAATATGGAATATATAATTTGGTAAGATATTTGGAAGCAAACTTTCTTATAAATTGGGATTGAAATGGTGGTGGAGGAAATGAAGACGGTACCAAGGTGAAACATCTTTATCGGAAGCAATACACTAAAATTAAGTTGGAAAGAGAAACATACTTTTGAAATTAAGGATTATAAATAATTTATTCTATCTACACAAACTTGGGTTAAATATTCAAGTATAAATATCATCCCATAAATTCTATACATGTGAGAAAATTAAAATAGACCTATCTTCCCACAATGTGTTCCCTATTCCTCAAGATCCCTTATAAAATTGTCGATCTACTATAAAAATTGATTAATTGTGTGAGAAAGTAGGTTGGGACTATAATATATATTTTTAAATGTATGATACCTCTTAACCTAGTCTACTATCCTACCACACCCCAATGGACCTCAGCTCTATCATGAGGCTAACTATGGAGTTTGAGCTTCAACTAGGATAGGATATGTGCCTGATAATAATCATGTCTCTTGGTGTTATTTTGAATTTTAAATGTTTTTTTTTCCTCTTAATTATTTCATGTTATTTTAATGATTTGGATTTTTAATTTTATTTTTATTATATACTCCTCTTCCATACTTATTTAGAAAACCAAACATGGGTGTTAAAAATGACTATCAATAGAGAACTTACACTTGGTGGCTAGGAAAAAGAACTTAGAGAGCATGGTATCTAAAAATCTTGTAATTGTATATTATATAAGAGTGTTATCTTGAAATTAACCTTGGTGTGATCATAGTGAATTAGAATAGGTGAGATGATGGAAGTGAACATGGAATGATTGAGTTACCTTAAATTGTAAAAAATGTTTAGTTTGGACATGGTACAATGACAATTAAGTATGAATCATCATCATAAAGAATCATGTGAGTGGAGACATGAGATTAATTTCTTAGATTTGTTAAGACAAAAATAATATGACTAATTTTAATATTATGAAGTCATAACTCTCATTTATTACCTTATTTTTTAGGGAAGACACTTAGATAATATTGTAGATAGGAGTAATTTAGAAAATGAAAATTTGTGAGGAAGGTGTGGTCCTATCTAAGGTCTTACAATGCAACCCATAAAAGGCAAATCAAAGAGGTGTGAAAAGGAAGGATATGTATAGTACATAATGGTATGTTATGGGGACATGTGTGTGTGTGTCTATATATATATATATATATATATATATATATATATATATATATATATATATATATATATATATATATATATATATATATATATATATATATATCAAAATACTAATGATAGGAACTAAGGACACTGAAATGGATGCAATGGTACACTTTGGGAAGCTATGAAAAACTTACAATAAGTGCTAGTACCATAGTATATACAAATATATAAAAGACATGTACGATAAAAAATAATGTTAAAATTAATCATTTAAGTAAAATATTCTTTTAGTAATTGAGCATTAGTGTATTATTCGAATATGTGTCCTTCATTAGTTTGTAATATGTAAGTCATAGGACCAATAATGTCTTTGACTAGATAAGGACCTCACCATTTTTAGCATACATGCCTTCTTTATCATGGGTATAGTCTAATTTAAGGACTAAGTCACCAACATTGAAGGTAATAATTTTTATTTTGGTTATTTTGTTTGGAAATTTAATATTTATATTAGAAATTATGTTGTAAATCACCCATATAATGCTCACTCAATAAGGTCTAAGCATGTAGACATACTTCATGAATCTGTTCATCGGGTATAATTCCATGAAGAGAGGTACATAAGGATGGTACCTCAGTTTCTAGAGGTAAGAAAGATTTAGATTTGTATACTAAATAAAATGGTGTTTCCCTAGTATTAGTATGGATGTTAGTTTGATAAGCCCAAAGTGCAAGTAAAAGCTTTTTATGCCAGTCAGAATAAAAATCTTGAATTATCTTTTGTAAAAGTTTTTTAATAATTTTGTTAATGGCCTCTACTTGGCCATTGCATTGAGTATGATAAGGCATGGAAAATTTATGCATGATTTTGAATTTAGCACATAATTATTTCATATCCTTATTCTTAAAATTCCCACCATTGTCAAAAAATAATGGCATTAGGAATGTTAAAGAAAAAAATTATTTGATTAACTATAAATTTGGATATAATGATACCTATCACATCAATAATGGGTATAACTTCATTCCAATTAGTGAAATACTTAGTGGTTGTGATGATGAAGATGTGAACATCTTGATATCAAGGTAATTTACAAATTATATCCAATCCCCATATGGATAATGGCCAAGGATATTTTAATGTTTGAAGTTAATCTAAAGAGTGGATAAGATCATCATGCAATTGGTAGGGATTGCATTTTTTGGTGAATACAACATATTTTTCAAGTGTGGGTTAGAAGTATGCCATGCATATGAATTTATAGGTTATAGCATGTGTATTTTAATGACCACCATATATACCCCCATGTGATTGTTCAATAAGGGAAGAAAATTCATTTTGAGTGATACAACAAAATAAGGTACCTTAAAAATTATGATAATATAGGGAATGATAAGACATATTTGTAAGCTTATTTACGAATTATGGTTTTTTAATGAGAATCAGTGTCAATATGATAAGAGTGAGGTTTGATAAATTTTATGATGTTTTTTACCACATGCTTTAGCATATAATGATAGCCTTAATGTGGTAGATATGAAAATCATTCATGGTTGGTAATCAAGATGGTGATATGCATATGTAGATGATAAATTTAGAATCATGAAGAGTTTGATGAGGGTGAAAAAGAGAGGTAGATAAATTAATTGATTCCATTATGTCATTATATTCATGTTAAATTGGTTATATAGTGAATAATTTGAATTATTTAGTAACAATGGTGGAAATTTGATGATAAGTGATGAGATTTTCACTCTTACATTTCTAGTTTCCATTGACTTGATGAAAAATGAGTTATGAATCACCTAAATCATATAGGTAAGGGATGTCTATATTAATGGTGGCTTACATGCATAAGATGAGGGCTTCATAATCATCCATGTTGTTAGTAACATTAAAGGTTAATCAAAAATCAAAAGGAATGATTTTACCATGATGATCAGTGAAGACACATCCAACCTTAACTCCTTGAAGGAATTTATCACCATCAAACTCTACACTATTACCATTTGCAAAAAATTTGTCTATGGATACTTTTTTCAAAACACTCAATTTCCCAAAATACTCAAAGGAAATGAATCAAAATTTTGACTTTGAAAACATGTTTTCAAGGTTGATCAAAAGTGGATTTGAAAATAAAATGAATTAAAAGTCACTAATTCATTTATTAATCTAATAAACCATTTATAAACCCAAAGATTCTAATTCCCCATTAATATTGTCATAATTAATTCAATATGCATTCAATAATTAACTGCATCAATCAAAATGTGGAAAAAGAATGTAAAAGAAAAAATTACTAATGACAACCAAAATTGATAACAGAGTTCACCCACTGCTCATGCTACATCTCCAGGTTTGCTTAAATCATGAAATAATCTATTTACATGAATTACAAGTATATGAAAAAAATATTACAATTATTTAATGGATCCTCTAAGATTTCATAAAACTCAGCAATAGACCTTTAAAAATTCCTAGTACTCTTGATCAAACTTTTCACCTTTTTGTCATGAAAGTAATCTTGCATTCCTAAAGTTCTCTGCCAAAAGTATTACATTGAGACATAAAAAATTAGATCTAATGAACTCAAATAAAGAAAAAAATTATATCACCAGAATCATCTTAGAGTCTAAAACATTTTATTAGATTACTCTGAAGTCTTAAAATGATTCTAGATACTTCAAAAATGGTGATACATGCAAACTGGTCCTCAACTGACCATTACATAGTCTACAAAGCTTCATTTCAAGGAATTAAAAATGGCATCAAATGACCTCAAATATAGATACTAGGTATATGGCTAGAATTATCTTAGAGTCTAGAATAATTCTTTAGTTCACTCTGAAGTCTAGAAATACTTCTAGGTACCTCAAAATCAAGGATATATGAAAATGGGTCCTTATGCCTTAGCTACTAGGCTGAGAACCTTGTTGAAGCTTGTTTTATAATATAAATTCATGGGTTTATATAGATTTTATCACCCATATCTGAGTTAGTGAGACCCTTATCCTTTTACCATGACAACTAAGGTTCAAAACCATCGGTTATGCTTTGAAATTGAATAAAAATCCATTATCCCACATTTGGAAGATATAAATGGATTTCAGCTTTTTAAATTCTTGGTATCCACCTTCATAGTCACCAATATGCCTTTTTATGGTTAAGGCACTTAATAATAGTTAGTGGTTGTTTAGCTTAAATGGTCATGACCCCATTGTGACTCGACTCAACTTGGATATTATTGGCATTAACACCCAATCAATATGCATTTGACCACATGGCATGGTTGAATTGGCTATACTCAGAATGCTCAAACCAAAGTTGGCATTATGATGTGGCTCCCATCTGATCCTATAGTAGTGTTGGGTTTGTTTGATGTGGCAGCATTAGATTCTACCATGTGGTAGCTAAAGGGCACTCACTTGGCCAATCTATACATGCTATCAAAGATGAAGGATGAAAACAAATCCAAATTTTTTTACACAAACTAAATACTACATGTCATGTCCTCTTTTTTCCACATTTTTGCCACATCATTACTTTGACCAAGTTTGACCATAACTTTGACCAATCATAACTTCAACATATGGAATCAGATTTGGTCTATTTAAAAAGCATCAAAAATCTTGAAATGATATCTATGCCATGGAATTGGTTCCAATATAGTCCATGATCATCAATTTTTCTAGTTTAAATATCTTTTACCACTTGTTGACTCAAACTTTGACCAGCTGCATCAAGAGAAAATGAGCTTTGTTTCTCAAGTTTCATATACCATCATAAATCTCTTAACAAGCTCTATACAATGCTTGTGGTTTTAGTACCATTTGAGATCATTCCAAAAATTACCTTTGGATCACACCTCTCCACTAAGAAGGTTTTTGGTCCACCAAGATCTAGTACCTAACTTGATCTTCTAAAATGCTAATTAGTTCTAAAGATACTTTGATAGGTCTTAGCAGTCTACTCAGGTTCCACAACTATGCCTACAATGCTTGGAACAACTGACTAATCACACCTTCCATAATTCCTTTGCTACTGCACATCCATCAATATCCTCTACATATAATTAGGGTTTGGAATATGATGACTTCCTTTGTTACATGACTTCACAAGAGCCTATATATAGATAAGCCTAGTGATTTTTTCTAATACATGGCTTCAATAAGCCTCTACACATAAATCTAGTGATCTCCTCTACTACACAACTTTAATGAGCCTCTACATAGAAATCTAGTGATCTCCTCTACTGCATGGCTTTAATGAGCTTCTACATAGTTTTGAGATCCTAAATCTCCTCTTCTACTAATGATGATTTGTAACATATCAAAGTATAGAACCTAAATCATAGCATAGAGATAAAAATGGCAAAATATGATTCATAACTCAAACTATAAAGGCCTAAAAACAAGGCATGAGTTACACTAAATCTTGTAACTTCCAATAAGATCACAACATCTATTAACTATCTACCCACTATCACATCTTGTAAGTCATGAACTACAACAATCACCAATGCAACTATAGAACAAGTTTGTTAATGTAAATAAAATACATTATCATTGTGACCATGTCATAATACATAGACTAGATATGGGTCTTAATATGCTAAACAACTATGAAAACAACAAATAGTGTATAATGTCTAGCATTTCAAACATTACCCAATAGGGTTTAAAAAATGCATCTAATCATACACATGCCAAAAATAGATGTATCCCAAAATAGAAGTTATTATGAAAAAAGTATGAAACTGAACACTGTCAAATTCCATTAACCTATGTCAAATCTCCCAATTTGATCAGTGAGTTCAATTAAATAGGAAACCCATAAAGCTTAACAAGGAGATTCACATGCAATTTTCCTTAGAGGATCACTAAGCATGATAAAACTATCTCTCAATTCTTCTTCATAAATCTAAACTCCAAGAAAAAGGGTAACCAAAAAGCATGATATTTATTAGTATTACCAATGCTATATAAGTATATCCATGAAAACAAATGATTTTTCATTATCCATATCAAAATAGAATGGACTCATTTATGGAAAATCTATGGATAGATCCAAGGTTGTTTTATTCTCATCTAGTGGATTAAAAACTTCTTTTACATTGTAAACAACTTTTTCTTACCATTTTTTGGATGGCTTGTTGGGTGAAGTTTCCAGCATTTCTCAACCTGGTGTCCATTCATATGACAATGAGTGTAATAGTTCCTTTATGTGGGTGAGGTTGCCCATTTGCCATTTCTCACTTGAGAGCTTCTAGATTGGTCTTTATCAACTACCTTGTTCTTGATGAATGGGATCAAATTCTTCATTAATGTCCTTCTCTTCTAATAGATGGTAATAGAATGGTTATGTAATCCATAGAAAGTAAAATGGAAAGCATTTCACATTTTCTGAATATCAAAGCCAAATTTATTAAATGGAAAGAGTGGATTAGAAGTCTTGAAATTTATATCATACTTATGATTATGATAGTAAGGTAGAGGTGGAATCACATTCACTCTTCATTGTGTTCTCTTACCAAAACCATCCTACATTATTAGTGACATAGACTCTTTGCTATTGGAAGCTTGTCTTCCTTCAACAGCTTTGGAACTTTCTTCAATATCTACTTTCTCACTAGTGTAACCCAATCCTACATTATGAGACTGATGCTCTACCTGTATTGGGTTAGCAATACCTTGGCCATTCTTACCAAGACCCCTTCCATAAAATCCTATTTTCAATAATAGTTTAGATCCAATTCCCTTAGTGTGTTTTTCAAAACTACCAAAATCAACATTTGAAACTGATAGAGAAATAGTATTACATGATGAATAACTTACAATGAATCATCTATCATAGTACCTACATCTATGCTAAGATCTCATCCTTGGCTTACAACTCAAATTTCAAATGAGGAATTTCCTCATCTAAGGAGTACAATCAAGATCTTAGTCATCTTGGATCTGTTGGTTAATCACTTGAAGCTCATCAAGCTTAGTTTTGTTTGACAACTTACCCATGGTTTTTTATTCCCTATAAACAACCTAATCCCATAAACTACACACTGCAAATGGAATATCAACAAGGCCAAAAATTTTGCAATACTATGGAAAACCAAACTGAAAACAATTGATATCAAATCCACACATTTAGATGCTAACCTATCACACTAACTACTCTGATACCAAAATTGATCTGTAAACTCTACACTATTACCATGTGCAAAAAAATGATCTATAGATACTTTTATCAAAACACTCAATTTCCCAAAATACTCAAAGGAAATGAATCAAAATTTTAACTTTAAAAACATGTTTTCAAGGTTGATCAAAAGTGGATTTGAAAATGGAATGATTTAAAAGTCATAAATTCATTCATTAATCCAATCAACTATTTCTAAACTTGAAGATTCTAATTCCCCATTAAAATTTCCATAATTAATTCAATATGCATTCAATAATTAACTATATCAATAAAAATGTGGAAAAAGAATGCACAATAGAAAAGTACTCATGACAACCAAAATTGATAATGGAGTTCACCCATTGCTCAAGCTACATCTTTGGGTTTGCTTAAATAACAAACTGGTCTATTTCCATGAATCTCAAGTACATGGAAAAATATTATAATTGTCTAATGGATCCTCTAATACTACATAAAACTTAGCAATAGACCTTCAAAAATTCTTGGAACTTTTATCAAACTTTCCACCTTCCTATCGTGAAAACAATCTCATGTTCCTAAAGTTCTCCAACAAAATTATTAATTTGAAACTTTAAAAATTAGCCCTAACAAACTCAAATCTCAAAGTTTAAAACATTTCATTAGTTCAATTTGAAGTCTGAAAATGACTCTAGATGCTTTGAAAATGGTGATACATGCAAACTAGTCCTCAACTAGCCATTACATAGTCTGCAAAGCTTCATTTTGAGGAATTAAAAATTGCATCAAATGAAATCAAATCTAGACACTCAGTATATTTTTATAACTGGATCTAAGTCTAGAACAACTCTTTAGTTCACTCTAAAGTTTGAAAGTACCTCTAGGTACCTCAAAATCAAGGATATATGAAAATGGGTCCTTATGCGTTAGCTACTCGGCTAAGAACCTTACCGAAGCTTATTTTAAAATACAAATTCATGGGTTTATATAGATGTTATCACCCATGGTTGCATCAGTGAGACCCTTATCCTTTTACCATGACAACCAAGGTTCAAAACCATTGTCTATGCTTTGGAATTGAACAGAAATCCATTATCCCGCATTTGGAAGATATAAACAGATTTTGGCTTTTTTAAGTCTTGGTCTCCACCTTCATAGTCACCAGTATGCCTTTTGATGGCTAAGGCACTTATTAATAGTTAGTGGTTATTTGGCTTAAATGATCATGACCCCATTATGACTCGACTTAACTTGGATATTGTTGGCATTAACACCCAATCAATATGCATTCGACCAAGTGGCATGGTTGGTTCAACTATACTTGAAATGTTTGAAACAAAGTTGGAATTTTGATGTGGTTTCCATCCAATCCCACAACAGTATTGGGTTCGTCTGATGTGGTAACATTAGATTCTGCCATGTGGTGGCTAAAGGGAACTCACTTGGCCAATTTGTATATGCTTTCAAATATGAAGGATGAAAACAAACCCAAATTTTTTTACATGAACTAACTTCCATGTGCCACATCTTCATTGGTCCATGTTTATGCCATGTCATTACTTTGACCAAGTTTGACCATAACTTTGATCAGTCATAACTTCTGTATATAGAGTCAAATTTGGTCTATTCAAAATGTGTCAAAAATATTATGATGAGATCTACGCCAGAGAAATGGTTTAAAAACATTCCCTGATCATCAATTTTTCTAGTTTTACAAGATTTTTCCACTTGTTGACCCAAACTTTGACCAGCTGCATTAAGAGAAATGAGCTCTATTTCTTGAGTTTTGCATACCATCAAAAAGCTCTTGACAAGCTCTATACAATGCTAGTGGTTTTAGGACCATTTGATATCATTCCAAAAGTGACCTTTGGATCAATTAAAGTATCTTCATTTAGTCAATTTTAACTTTAATTAATTCTTCAATGATGAATTTTTTATTAATTTTTGGAATGGAAGTGTCTAGTTGTTTAAGATTATTTATCTCAAGGTTAGCTTTAAAATTGTGTAAATAATATTTGGGTGAAATATATTTATTAAGACCTTTAATGTATAATATTTATTCACCAAGAAGAGTATATTTAAGATGATCGATGGGTGGTATAGGAGTGACAACAAATTGATCAAAAATTACTTGGCCTTTAACTAATTTTTGTGTAATGATTTGTAAGTCAAATTCCATCAAATAACCATCTATTTTACAATTTTATCACTGAGTAAGAAATATTTTGAGAAGAAATGAAAAATAGGATTGGAATGGATGATGACATAATTTGTTTGATAAAGCATGTGATGGAAATTGTTTATAGAAATGAAATAAATAGTGAGACAATCACATTCAACTTTGGTAAAGTATCTCATATTTGATTAGAGCATGACCAATATAATATATGGAATATTCATGACATGTTTCATCTTGTTGGGAAAGTATTTCCCTAATTAATATGGGGGTAGAGTAAGTTTACAAGATGAGAGGTTTATCATTGGTAGGTTGTCAAAGGGTGGGAGGATGTAGGATTGATTCTTTCATGATATCAAATGATTTTTTACATGAATTAGTATATTCTAGATCTACACCTTTCTTAATGAGGGAGTTAATTAAATAAATAATGTAATCTATCTCATAAATAAATCATCAAATCTATCCAAGTTCACTAAGTTATGTTCATATGTTTCTAATATAATGAAGAATGGGCATGTTGATGATAGCTTTGATTTTAGTTGGATTGACATCAATTCCTTGGAGACAGACTTTAAAACCTAAGAGTTTAGTAGAGGTGACACCAAATCACATTTATAAGGATTGATTATAACTTTGTATTTAATGAGATGATAAAATATAATAGCTAAATCATGAAGATGATTTTCATGATGCTTTGATTTGGTGATTAGGTCATCTACATATGTTTTAACTATTTTAGGTATGAGATTGTGAAATATATGGGTCATTATATGATGAGAGGTGGAACCAATGTTTTTAATACCAAAATACATTTTGATGTAGCAGTAGGTGCTCCATTCCATTGTAAATGTGGTTTTATGGTGATCTTTGGGAGTAATGTGAATTTGATTATATCTTGGATCTAAATGTGAATTTGATTATATCCTGAGAAACCATCCATTCTATTTCATAAATTGATGGTAAAGGAAAGTTATCTTTGGAATAAGTTAGGTTAATATTATGGAATTATATATAGATGAAAATGATCATGTTGACCATCTTATATATGGGAATAATGTTATACACCCATTCAAAATAATTTATCGATTTGATGAATTTAGCATCTAAGATCTTGATGATATTTTTATGAAATTAGGTATAAATATTAGTATAGAATTATGTTATTTTTGATGTATAAGTTTTGCATCAAGATAAGAAATGATATTATGGACCACAATACTAAGGTTGATATCAGGCATATCTTCATATGACCATGTGAAAGCTTCACAATATTTATCAAAGAATAAACTAAAATTATCATGTTTTGTAGGACAAAGCTATTTAAAGACTAGATTAGGTCAAGGGATAGTAGTGGTTCCATAATTAATCACCATGGTTTATTCAATAATAGGTATAGAATCAGTTTGTATAGAAAAATTGATGGGAGGTAATGTATCTTGACTTAATAGATTGATTTGATTAGTGAAATTAGGGATTTTAGGTTAGATTAGAGTAGATTGGTTGATTTCTTGGATGACCCATGGAGTATCTATCAAAGGTGCATTGATAATTGGTACATATCCTTCCAATTTTGATTCATTATTAGAGGACATGTGAATGACATGAACATTATGATTGAAGGCATGCATTTTTACTATGTCTTTTGATAATGTGTACATCTAAATATCATGAATAAGTTTATGCCATAATGTAGCTATCATCATAGGATGGAGATATAACACATGTATATGTTTTAGTGGGAACATCTATAGTGGAGAGGCTCACATTACTAAAAGTGTGAGGAGACATGGTTAAAGGATATTTAAAGATTTTGGCTACCCCATATTCATTACAATCAAAATTTTCAGTTCTGTAATATGATTTATGTGCATTGAATGAGGGAGGATTTTTTATGGTATTGTCTATTAAAAGAATGATTTTATCTCATGGAAGAAGAGAAGGGGAGAGCCATTATGAAATATAGGAAGGTAATCAAGTGGTATTTTAAATGTTTTGTAGCTCATCAGGTTCATCATTATTTTAATCTATGAGAGTTATATGTAAATATGAATGCATATTGATAAATTCGAGAAGGGGAGGAATATTGATGTGGGATATAGTAGGAATACAAAAATGAGATTTAGGATTTTAAAGTTGGATAATCTAGGGATTAAGATCGGCCTCATGTTTGTAATGCTTCCCATTATGTATGAATTTGATACATTGGATACCATAAGATATGATAGCTTACATATGATGAGTCCAAGGAAGACCCAAAATCATGTTGTAAGATAAAGGAAGATCAAGGACCATAATATTGGTATGGATGGTTTTGGGTCCAATGGTAAGAGGGATCCAAATACAACCAAGTGGTTTTTTGTTAGTTTTTTCAAATCCATGATAGGTGAGTTAGGTTTGTTTTATATTATATTTGGATCTAATTTATTGAATTTAGCAAAGAGAAGTAAAATTGATTCCTAATCCTTCATCAACTAATAGTTTTCTTATTAAAGTGTTATTGATGTTAGTTTTGATGAAGATAGATGGATCATCTATTATAAAGAGAATTTCATCATTTATCATGTCTTTTTATATAAATTTTATGGATGGTTTGTTAGATGAAATTATTATGATATCATTCACTTATGCAAATTGATGAGTATCAAGAGGTAATTTAGATTCATTAGATGAGGGTTATTTTATCTCTTATAGTTGTTTCATAAGGAAGTTGTGATGATAGGGAGAAGTTATTACTAATTCCATGAGAGTAATTTTACAAGGCATATTAGGAGGAGTAATTTTTGGAAGTGTTTAAGGGTCCACTGGTGGACATGGATAATCACTATTGGAAGGTTCAGTAGATGTAAGATGAAAATTGATAGTGTCTTTAATTATTTGATCAGCAATAGATAATTTCTTAGGTTTGGTAACATGATATTTATGATTAGATTGGCAGTGATAATTGACTTTAGTTGTGTTCTGATTTAATAATTTTGAGAATATTTGTTACTAATTTAGTTAAAGGGTTTAAGTAGTAAAATCAATAAATAAATAGACAATAATTAAGCTACTGATTTGTGTAAATTAATAATAATTCAAAATTTTCTAAAAATAGTAATAAGGAGAAGAAAATAAAACTTAGCTAGAGACTGATTGATTTGACTAAGATAGAGGCTAGAATTTATTGTACATGATTGAGACAGTATCATAACTTGAGACCTAAACTTCATTTTTTGATTGGATGGGAGCATCAAAATTAGATAGTAGTGGCACCAATGTTATAGTCTACCTCTAGCATATTTTCCTGAGCATCTAAGCTTTTTGGGTTTTGTTCATTATGTCTATGTGACCCTATCCATGAAGTTTCATTAGCTAGAAGTTTATATAGCTCCTTATAGAGAAGATTATTTCTTTAAACCCTATCTTCTATTATGATTTGATCAATTTTAAGCAAGAAGGGGGGTTAGTGTGTGTAATATGCATTGGACATGCTTCACACCCCATGTGTGGGCATGCTACCTATATACCAATACTCTGAAGAGGGATTAAGCCATATGTAGTTCTCCCACTTGATGTGATTTATACAATTTGTATATGAAGATGTAGAAATGCTAAACTAGATGTGTTTAAGGTGGATAGGGACTAGTGTAAGGACTTGAGTGAGTTTGTAAGTGTATTGGCTAGCTGTATGCAGAGAATAGGGAAGATTTTTTGAGTAGTCTTACTTGTATTCTTAATTTCTTAGTGATAATTTCCAACCCTTTCCAAATGATATTTGAATGGGATTTTATAGGGATATATTGGTCATGGGTTGAATGTAATCACATTAGGCTAACAAGGATAAGGATGGGGAACCAGAACAAACTGATCATTGGGGTCAAAAATTGACTTAGATAATAGTTCTAAAAGTGGATAGTAGTGGCACCAATTCTATAGTCCAAGTGTGTCACTACTATCTTGAGTAAATGAGACTTAGGGGGATTGATTTGTCTTGGAAAGAGTAGTTTGGGTGATCTGAAACCAAGTTTGGAAGGCTATAGATGATTGGGATTTAGTGAAAATAAGACTAAGAGGGTCATAAAAGCAAGAAAGAGGGACTTAAGAGTTGGGTATAATTAAGCATGCTCAAGTTGCCAATTTTTTACATTTTATATGACTATATTTGCTCCCCCACTTTATTTTAGTGGGATAAATGAAAAATAGAAAGCATACCTAAACTTACCTCCAAGGGTGAAGCTCATGAAGCTATGTGATGATGGGTGTGCATAGAGAGATCACATTGTTAAGTATGAATCTACAAGAAAAACAAAGAGTAGATCAGTTCTTATTAGATATGCTATATCTAAAATAAGAACATATAAAGCTGGGTAAGAGAGAGAGGAAGAGAAAGGAATGAATACACCTCACTAAGTAAGTGAACTAATATAAAAATTATTGTGATGCTAAGTAATGCCAAGTAATATTGGATGATGTTATACTAAGATTAATATCACGAATAGAGTTGAGTGATCAATTTCCCAAAAGTGGCTCAAGAATGCAAAGATTGGCCCTTTGGCTCCACCATCTCCCACTAAGTGAAGATAGGTGGTCTTGTAGTGAAGCTAGGTGGTCTTGCATGTATTAATTGATGTCTAGGTTATGTTTCTAATCCCTCAAAATATGTGGCTCAATAATACAAAGGCTATATAGTCCTTTGGCTCCATCATTGCCCTGTGAAGTGAAGCTATGAACTGATATTGATATGAAATGTATGTCATATGAGATGGCCCCTAAATCCTATGAATATTATATGATCTAAAAATATTGGCATGGATAGCCAAATTTATGATAGAAACTAAGACACTCTTAGCCACTATGAAAGATGGAGATCAGGCTTGCATGAAAGTCACTCCAAATAGGTGTATTAAGCTTATATGAAAGCCACTCAAGAAATTAGAAACTTAGAAACTCAAGAATTCAAGATTATATAAAATCCATTCCAAAATAATGCCAACCATCTATAGATGGAATAAGGCATGTAACTACTGAGAATGCATGGGTAATACTGAACTCAAAAAGAAAAGAAAATAAATGTGCCACACACATTACCCCCAATCACTAGTGTCTAAAACATGGATTTTGATCTAGAATTTGTACCAAATACCCTATATAAAACTAGAATCAAGATAAATCATTCCATACATGATGCCCCCTATATTTAGATTCTCTAATAAAAACTATACTAAAACTATTGATTTTGGTCTGAACTATAGCTGAGAAAACTGTAACTAAAATTACCTTTCTATCTATTTCTAGAAAAATTAGTTTTTATACTATTTGGATAGGAGAACTAAAAGTGGACACTAGTGGCATCAGTGTTTTTGTACAAGTTAGGTGATATTGTCTAGGGCTGAATCTGGTAACTATTTTAGATTCTTGACTATCTACCTGGTCTATTTTGACTATTTTGATGTCTTGTTATTATTTTGGGTGTTCTAAAAATTGTTATTTTGACTATTAGGAGCTCTAATCTCTATGATAAAGCCTCTATTTGTTGTCCCCTCTTATAAGGGTAGGAATGAAGAACCTAAAATGACTACCCTAAATATAAAGATCCCTACAAGTGTTTTATGTTGTAAAGATACATGATATAACAATGATAATCGATAAGATATTTCAAGATATAACATTATTTGTATTGAGAGATTGTTAGATCAATAGGGGTATGCCTAGATGGATATAACAATGTAATATCATATGTAATTTACTAAACTAGAAATGAAAGTCTGGTTAGTTTTTAATTATTAGGTGTTAGTTTGAGGGATGAAGCATGATGTCCATCATGGCATCCAAGAAAGCAAGATAAATGCATGATGTGAATCATGCCATTTAAAATAATGAGAAAAAAAAAGCAACAAGCACACAAGGCAAGAATAAATAATCATACAATGGTGGCCAAGGGGCCAAGAAAATAAGGGACATGGGCACATGTTACTAAAATTGGAAAGCAAACATACAAGGCATGTTCAAATGCCACATACACATACAATTGAAACAAGCAAAATTGGCATGAAAGCCACCATCATATAGAGGAGTATAGGAAAATGACATGGTCAAATGTCCTAATTCACATACATGAATAGAAGAAAAGGACATTAGAGAATGTCCTAAGGCACATACATGAGATAAATAGGAACTGAGAAATACAAACAAGCCAGCTATGCTAAGCAAGAAAAGAAAGCATGTAAGGAGCTAAAATTACAATCACATCTAACTAATCAAAGTAAGAGGGAAATTATACAAGACATGTTAGTACAAGACTAGGTATATGCTAAGAAATACATAAGTGCTATATACTAGTGGGTGTTGATAGAGTAATCTGTGTAAGCTAATAAATAATGTACATCAACATGATAACTAGAATGTGTGGTTTAGGAATGACATAACATAGACGGTGTAGTCATGTAGAAGATGCCCCTAGTAGGTATGCATATTGATGTATGTCTCGATGTATAATTAGTATTCCCCCTCAATGGGTAGAGTGAAGTAATCAGATAGCTATATGTTACTACACACACTTAAAGAAGATCAAGTGAAGCATGGTAATGTAGATAAATTGATAAAAAGTAAGCATAGAAAAAGAAATGTAAGTCTAACATAGTAGTAACAATGTAAAGCATGGATGATGCATACAATCAAAATATTTTTGGTGAATTTAAATGTTATTTGTATATTTTTGTAATATGAAATATTTGAATGTTTTTGAAAATTTGAAAGTTTTTGAGCTATGTACAATCAAGTATAAGAAACTATGTACAGGTAAGTAGGGAAAGGATGATACTAACCGATGAGTCTCATGGGATACTCCCTACATGGTGTCCTATATCAAGGAGAGAAATCATGCATGATTATGAAGCACTGTGGAAATGTTGAGACTATGGATCTATAAGCTTTATATGTTGTAAATACTCTAAAATATCTGAAGTAAAAATTAACTTTAGGGTCCCCCTGTAACTCTGAGAAATTTATGAAACTATAGGGATCTTAAGGACCCATCTAGTAGTAGGAAAATCTCTTTGAACATGTGATCTATGAGTAGATGCATGAGATCTCAATGATATTACTCTAGGTGTGAACACTATATCTAGAAACTATCTATAATCATGAATCTATGGTGGTGTATGAATTCTCTATGGTGGTGATGGATGCCTCAACTATGTCTGAATTGGAACTAGAGAAGGAACTATAACTAGTGGAAAAATTGGAACTTGAGGATGAACTAAAATTGGTGACTATACTATATAAGATGGATCTAAAGTGGGTTGGGAGTTATAATTCATATGGAACTCCACCAACTATAATAATCTGATTAGAATGAATGAATTTCATGCATCTATGAACTATAGAAGGTATTTCTTGAAGTTTTTGAATCCATGGTCAACCAAGTAACATATCAAAAACTCCTACACTAAGAATAATAGTGAATGGTGTGGCCACATGTGTTAGACCCACCTATAGAAGAAGTAAAATCTCACCCAATGAACTCTATATATGCCCACTAAATCTATTGATAACTATGTCTATCGATGCAATATCCTATTTTGAATATCCCAAATGCTGTAATAATGCCATAGTACACATGTTCACACTAGATTCATTATCTATGAGAAAACTATGAATAGGATGATTATGAATGTGAGATATGATAAAGAGTGCATGATAATATATATCATCCTCAATGATCTCTTGCTCTGAGAGGGAGATAGCATGTCTAGCTAAAACTCTAGAATTGTATACACCAATCATGTTACTCAAAGGATGTGTCTCAACTAAATGTGATCTATATGTATTTGGTAGGGGATGTGTATGTTATACATGATGAACCAATGATGTGTCCCCTATTTATTATTTGGAATGCTATGGAAAATTATATTAAAATATTTTCAATACTTTATCATGTGTTTGATTTTATTGAGGAGGCTCAATTGAAGTACCAAGATCAATATGATTACCATCTATCAAATCCTGTATCTTGTGTCTAAAACTGATGCATATGTTTGTTGTATGTCCTAGTGCCTTATGAATCTCATAAAATGCATGTTGATCATATCCCCATGAAAGAGTATTTTTTGGTCAACTTCTTAAATAGGAGGGAGAGATATAATTTTACATTCTAATAGCTACTGTAAAACTCTGGTTGGAAAAACTAGTAGAATAGTGAAGGTTTGCCAAGGAGGTGCTAATAAAACCACTCTCTAAGGGGTATCTAAAGCTACATTAACTGTAGGTTGATTCTAAATCTTTTTATCATTGAGCTTTAATTTATATGGGACTTTGATATTACTCTTATTTATTGTGTCTAAGATACTTGTGTGTTTTAGTTTGCCCATTGAAATTAAATTGACTTCTCTTTCCTTTAGTGTGTGACACAATTTAGTGAAGGAAGATAATATTTGAACATAATTGATTCATGTAAAGCTGGTAGAAGACTCTATTTGAAAATATCCTATAACTCTTGATTGGCCATGGGGCTAGTCATCTTAGCCAAAATAGTCTTATATCAGAGAACATAATCTATGAGATGCTCATTTGACCTTTGTTTTTGTTGTGCAATTTGAGCATATGAAACATTATCACCAATGTTAATGTTGAAATGAGCTAGGAATATGTTGGCTAAAGGATTGAATGCATTAACTATCTAATTTAGTAGACTATAGAACCATTGTAAAGCATAATCCTTTAGGCTTCATGGAAATAACTTGGTAAATATCCAGTCATTGGGTACATAGTCTAAGCATGATGTATGAAAGGATCTCAAATGTGTCTCTAGATCACCCTTGCCATCATATAGAGTAAGTTTGGTTAAACAAAACCTTATGGCAAGGGTGTTGAAGCAATGTGATGTGCCAATGGTGTATGCAAAAGAGCAAAAGAATCCAAATCCTATGTAGGTCTAGAGGAAACTTACTCAAGATGTAGCACCTTAGATTGAAGAGATTTTATCTCTTACCCAAGGGCTACCACATCAAGAGACAAAGATGTACTAGTTGTAGCTGGTGGTATAGAGGCAAGTTGGGATACTATAGTGGGTTATTGAGACATAATTTCCCCACTAGTGTCATTTATAACTAGTTTTTCTAAAGGAATGGAAGATTCAACTTGCTTAGCCTTTTTAATTTCCATGATAGATTGCAAGTTAAGAGTATGATCTTGGGGCTGGTCCTAGAGTCTTTCTCAAAAACTTTATAGGATTAAATATTTTTTGAGGACACCTTCATTATCAAAAATTTGTGGAAGTGGATTAGTAATCCAATGTGGTAGAGCATGAGCATCGATGTGTACATCATCATTGTTATTTTCATACTACTCATTATCAGAGTTATCTTTATTGAAATTAGTGTAGTCTATATGTGTAAAATCTATAAAAAGAACTTGAGTTGGTTGCTTACCCATGGTATATGGTTAATTCATAGGAATTTGGGTGAATTTGGGAAGATTACCACTAAATCTTGTACTTCATCTTGATGGAAGAGATGTAAAGAACTTGGGTGGCATAAGGAAACCAACTTGAATGTATTAGAAAATATTAAATGGATATAATCCAAATAAGGAACTAGAATATGCATAAAAAGGATAAAAAGTTTGTACACATGTAAGGTGATACCTCAAGAAGAAATGGGACCTATTATATTGAACTAGGGTTTGAAAGATGATGATTTGAGCAATTTACTATGAAATTTTAAAATTAAAAGTGAATTTTTGAGTTATATATGCAAGTAAAAAATCATAAATCTATTGAAAAATTGGTGATTTAATAGGACCTAGTAGATGTAAATAGGGTTTTGAAAAATAAACATTTTTGAAAATTACTATTGAATTTTAAATGGATTTTATTAGTTAAATATGCTAGTAAAAATTCAAAAAATGATTGGAAAATTATTGGAAAAATACTAGGACCTAGTATGGGTAACTAGGGTTTGAAAGAAAATTATTTTAAAATTACTACAAAATTTTAAAATTTAATGCTAATTTTATATTTTATTATGTAGGTAAAAAATTAGAAAAATATGGAAAAAAATAGTAGGAAATTTACCTTATGGTTTATAGGGTTATTGTGTGCAAATGAAGTAAGTCAGGCTCACCAAATGATTTAATTTTTTTGGAAATATTGGGGTATTATTCCTAATTTAGTTAAAGGGTCTGAGTAGTAAAATTAGTAAATAAATAGACAATAATTAAGCTTTTTATTTGTGTAAATTAATTACAATTCAAACTTTTTTAAAAATAGTAATAAAGAGAAGAAAACAAAACTTAGCTGGAAACTAAATAATCTAACTGAGATAGAGGTTGATATTTACTATGCAAGACTAAGACACTATCATAAACTAAGGTCTGAACTTCATTTTTTTATTGGATAGGAGCACTAAAACTCGATAGTAGTGGTAATGGTGCTATAGTTCACCTCTACCACTATTATCCTGAGGATCTGAGCTTTTTGGATTTTATTTGCTATGTCTATATGACTCTATCTATGAAGTTTTATTAGTTGGAAGTATATATAGATCCATATAGAGCAAATTATTTCTTCAAAACCTATCTTCCATTTTGCTTTGATCAATTTTGAGCAAGAGGGATGGGGCTTAGTGTGTGTAATATACACTGAATGTGCTTCACATCTTATGTGTGGACACACTGCCTACATACTAATACTCTGAAGAGGGATCAAGCCATATGTAGTTCTCCCACTTGATGTGTCTTATGCAATTGTGTATATGAACATGTAGAATGATAAACTAGATGTGCTTGGGGTGGCTAGATATTGGTGTAAGGACTTGAGTGAGATTCTAAGTGTGTTAGTTCATTGTATGTAGATAATAGGGAAGATTTCTTGAGTAGTCTTATTTGTATTCTTGTTTACTTAGTGATAACTTCCAATCTTTTCTAAATGATCTTTGAATGGGATTTTATAGGGATATATTGGTCATGGGTTGAATGTACTCATGTTAGGCTGGCAAGGATAAGGATGGGGAACTATAAATAATTGACCATTAGGGCTAGAAATGGACCTAGACAATAGCAGTGAAAGTGGATAGTAGTGGCACCGATGTTATAGTCTAAGTGTGGTGATACTATCTTGAGTAGATGGGACTTGAGGGGATTGATTTTTCTTGGAAAGAGAAGTCTAGGTGAGCTGGGACTAGGTATGGAAGGCTATAAATGACTAGGAATTAGTGAAAATAAGCCTAAGAGGGTCAGGAAAGTAAACAAGAGGGACCTAAGGGTTGAGTGTCATTAGCCACGATCAAAATATCATTTTTTTGCATTTTATATGACTACATATTCACATATTGAGAATTGGTATAATATTGATCATAATTAGAATCCAAGGCAATAAACATCTCTATTAGAGTGTTTTACAGTTGAATCTGAGGAAGGATATTTGTGAGGTTTTGAATGTGTAGGTTTAGAAAATTTTCACTTTTGAGAAGCTTTAAGATAATCAGGATGTCTTAACCTATTCATATCATCATGATCAAATACGTTTCCTAACATGAAATATACTACAAATTTTGTAAGCCCACAAAATGTTTCATGAGAATGACCAAGGTCAGCATGGAATAAAAAGAATTTATTTGGATTATATCATGATGGGGGATCAGTATTTTTATAGACACAAGGTTTAGATATAGATAAAATATTATTCATTTCTAACATCATTAGGGGTGGGTGAGAGGTTATTTGAGTGTCAGATATTAAAGCTCTCATTTTAGTTGGATGGGATTTAGATTAAGAATTTGTGTTACCAATTTTGTTAATTTGACCACAAGTCAAATTAGGTCAACCCCCTATATAGTCAAACTTGTTATAGGGGTATATTAGGGTGTAAATTGTGTCCTATGGTATTTAATAAGGTCAAATATATGTTTCATCTCTTGTCACATTTGTATAGTTGGTCTTATGTCATCTAAGGGTCACATTTTGAGTCATTTAAGGAAATTGTATGATTTTCATAGAAATAAAATTGTTATAAAATAATATTCAACATCCCCCATGTCATAATATGTTAGAGTAACTATTGTAAAATTTACAAATTGTACGTGCAATGTCAAAACAAGAAGATCAATGGAAAAAATGGCAGTTTTCAATTATTGTATGACCTATACAACACATTTGGAATATGGGAGGGATTCAAGAGTGTCACTTTGGATTAATATAGTTAAATTCCAAATTTGGAAAGATTTAATAAGTCTAAAAATGATAAAAACCATTCTATCTTTCCTATCACTCTCCTAGACAAGCTAAAAAGGTCAACCAATCTCTACTTAGTACAACCAAGAGGAGTTGAGTCAGAACAAGTGCACTTGGTGGGTGGTATTAATATCCATGTAATAAAAATTCATGCAAATAGTTAGAGTATTGGTGTAATATTATTAATTAAACATTTTTAAGAGTGTTAGTGATTTTTTTTGCTTGCACATCAACCACACTAACATGCAGTCAGGCCTATTAGGCCTAGAACTAGACCTAAAGACCTAAAAGGGTATAAATTAATTCACAAGACAATGAAACATTTTAAATAACATTGATATATATTGAGGTAAGTTTATATTTGTGTGTTTGTGTCATTAAGGTTATCATTGATGTCAAAGATAGTCACTAGTAGGTCTTTGAGTACTACATAAGGTCTTGGCACAAGGTTGTGTTTTGAAAAGCTTATGAGTAGTGTTTACTTTGGAGAGATCATATAAAATATATTTATTGTGTGTATTAAAATGATTATTGTGATAAGGTCATTATTTACCAATTTCATGAGAATAAGTCTATGTACACATCATGTATTGAGAAGCCTAGTCTTGTCTTGCTATAGTCATGATGGTGATACATAGATGTATAAGATTTAAGGTGAGTAATTAGTGGTAAATAATATTAGATTATTCTAGACATTGTGTCAATATTTATAATGAAAATAAGATTTTGTAATAAATCCAAGGTCAAGTATTAAGGCTTAGACCCTGCATAAGAGACCTAGTGTGAAGGCACATGTTTGGTAGGTTGTTGAGAAGAGCAATATGAGTCTTATATGGATAACATTGGTAGAATTTGAACATGGTATTATGTAATTTTACATGTGTGTGATTTTTTTTATAATAATTA
Organism: Torreya grandis; assembly: GCA_037957365.1. NCBI lineage: Eukaryota > Viridiplantae > Streptophyta > Pinopsida > Cupressales > Taxaceae > Torreya > Torreya grandis. The sequence goes on along the minus strand of JARHVA010001451.1, from coordinate 3,199,968 downwards.
AATAGGTTTCCAAGTGTTTTCATGGTCCATTTATGACTTGTGGTTTTAGACCTAACGTGCATATTAATCTAGTGTGGCCTAATAAACTATCAAGATGAGTTTCCAATGTGATAGATCACATGTTGTCATAGATTGAGGTATAATATATTATTTTAAGGGTGTTTACCAAGTGTGATGTCTTGAGTTGAAAGGGAAATCAAGAAAACATGTTTGTAGGTCTCGTATCATATAAAATGAAGAGATGAGAGCCCAAGAAGGATATTTTTATGTTTATTGGCATGTGTGAGAGTTGTATGGGAAGCTGAGTATTTTGGGAGAGATTTAAAAGGTTCATAAGAAGGATTTATAATAATTATGAAGTGTTTTAATGTATATATTTAATGAATAAATGTTAAGAAGGTAAACAGGTATAAAACCCTCTCAAAACCCTCACAGTGACCCGACTAGAGAGATATTGATAAAAATGAACCATAATGGATTGGTAAGGAAATTTTTATGTTTGTATATTTTATAATACTATGTAAATAATCTCTAGGTGGTAGTGGTGTGTTATGATAGTGAGTTAAAGCAGTATAAATATGCTTGTTTTTGAAGAATTTGATGTTATAGGCAGGGTTGACCAGGTCAAGATTGCACAATGGATGGAGGTTGAAGGTCAAGAATTTTTATTTATGTAAATGATGTTATTTTTGTGAGTTATATAATTTTTTTCAAATATTTTTTCATCCAATTTTACCTATCATTAGACTGGGCTAATGGTGAAACAGTGAGAAAAACCAGTCAAAGTGAGAATGTGTTTAGGGCTAAGTTTTAGGTGATTAGGAATGGATCTAACTATTTGGTGTATTTTTTCAATACCTATAAATAATTTTACCTTGTTTTATAAGTTTTTTATTCTTATATATTATTAAGAAAGTGATCTAAAAGTGATTTGTTTGTGTGAGTGGAAACAATGAAAGAGTGAGGTTTAGTGTTTGGTTTATATGCTCTACATTTATCATTTAAAATCTATAAATATGTTATTGGAGATGTTTTAAGTATATTTATTAATAATATATATGCATTATATGTTCATATAAGTTATTCTATATGTTTTATAAGTCATGTTCACCATGGCTAGTTCTTAAGCCAGAATGATTGTTCCATATTTACCAAGTGAAGTGAAGAGTGTGAAACCCTATGATAAGAGTTGATGAATCTAATGAATATATTGTTTTTGGTTAATATATAAATAACCTATTATTTATTAATATAATATGGAGAGACAAATTTAATTTATTTATATGTGAAATCTAAAGTTGTCTATCTGGCTGAGTATGTAATGTGTAAGAGAGAGTTGAGAGATTGGTCTGTAAGACCAATGGTTGGTATTAGAATAAATTATATATATATATATATATATATATATATATATATATATATATATATATATATATATATATATATATATATATATTGGAGTTTTATATATATGTCTCATAAAAACTATTCACGAGAATTATAATTCATGAAAGTATCCTTTTAAGTACTAGAGATGAACTTCTACATGACTGTGTTTTGGATCAAAATGACCGTTCTTAGTAGTCATCTAGAAGAGATGAGTTTGAAGTGATTTGGATAGTGTTGAAGAATAAAATTCATTTTAATATGTTTAATATATATAAAATCTTAATTATAATGATTTTAGATTTTTGGTTTATCCCTATTCAAGTGTAAAAATTTAAAAGTTATTTTCTATGTTTTGGTAGTTTCCAGTAGAATAGAGTGAGCCTATTGCAAATGTTTTTTTATGTGCTCGAAGCTTGAGTGAAGTGTAAAATGGATATGGTGGTAACCATTAATTCATGGAGACTCTAATAATGTAATTTTCTTAGTGGTTTTTTTGAAAAAATTGATTCAATTCTTTAGTTTTATAAGACACTTTTCTTGTGTATAAAGGGCTAATGGAGAGTAGGCCCAATAGCATGGTTCAAGTGATGAGTTGGACTAACAGGTGGCATGGATCTATGTGAATGATAAAATGGGTATATTTTATACATATTATAATTGTTTCAAGTTTTGGTGGAGGCTAAAGGTGTTCTAAGAGGTTAGAAGTGTAACATGTGCTTAAGACAAACCTAATTGCATTAGGTCTCCTTTAGGCCTAATGGAGGTTTTGGCCGTTAAGGGGTTTGAACGACCTATGGAGTGGTTTTTTCTTATTTTAAATGTGTTTTTTTACCTATTTAAAGTATGATACAATTAAGTTAAGGATCTTGGCCAACCAATATGGGTGAAATAAAGTATTGTGTATATAAGCAAGGCCTAATTGGCCTATTTGAGTGATGTTTTGATATATGGATGTATTTTTTTGGATAGGGAATTGTAATTATTTGACCTTATGTGTATGGATGATGGAGTAAATATGTATAGCATATTAATACTGTTAGTTAGATTTTAATTATTATAGGAGTATTTTAGTAGAGCTAAATGTGGATCATGTAATTGTGGCCTACACTATATGAATCTAGATGGCATGGTAAACAAGTGAACATAATACTCATGTTGTGTAGGAAAAAAGTAGACTCTAGAACTGATACTGATCATGGTGCACTGCTTATAGTTTGATGTGTAGAATCTATATAAAATATCTTAATCAGATATTACACTAAAATTATGCTCTGATATCTGTGATTGTTACCAAATATATTATTCTATGGTCAAAATGAAACTATGATCTGATCTCTATGATTATCACCAAATATATTAGTCGATAATAAAATTAAAATTGTGCTCTAATCTCTATCATTGTTTCTAAATATCTTAATTGGTAGTCAAACTAAAGTTATGATCTAATCTCTATTATTATTTCTAAATATCTTAATTAGAAGATGAAACAAAGCTATGCTATGATCTCTATGATTGTTTCCAAATATCTTAATCGGTGGTCAAATTTAATCTTGTTCTAATCTCTATTATTATTTCCAAATATCTTAATCAACATTCAAACTAAATATTTTCTCTGATCTCTATGATTTTTACCAAATATCTTAATTGGTGGTCAAACTAAAACTATGTTATGATCTTTATGATTATTTTCAAATATCTTATTCGATGGTCAAACTAAAACTAGTGGTGGAATGGTTTCCATTTTTCACCATGTTAGTATAATTAGGTTGATCTCTATGAACTAGATACCATCTCTATTGAATCTATGTTGCATGAGATATCACATAAGTAGGTGTCCTAGAAACCACATGGCTCATATGATGAGGAACTAATGTTTCTATAAAAGGAACATCTTGAGATAAATCATTTGTAGAGGAGTGTCATCTAGGAGAGTGTGGAGAAGGATATCTCGATGCTCCCTATGTGAATGTTATCATGCCTCTATCAAAAAAATGGTCAATATGATTTTTGAGTATATAATAATTATTATCCCAATGTCTATTGACTTTATGATAGTTTTAATATGGTTTGATTCTTATTATCTATAAATTATGTGATAGATGATTCTAAGTAGGAGTAACGGTGATCATTAATCTATTTAGTAATGCAAGTAATATATCATGAGGCTTATCTCTATTTGAAAACTATATGGCCCCATTATTGGGGTCTTATTCTTTAACCATTATAGGAGATGTTCTATAAAGTGGATCTTTTCCTTTATTAAATATCTTTATTGGTGGTTTTTATTTCACTTTTTCTTGATGCATCTATGTATCAAGTGTTTTCACCATATTATATGATTGTACCTATGAGAGACATAAATCCAAATCTATCTCCTCAAAATCTATCTTTGAATGTGGCTCTACTAATCCCAACTCCTTCTCTAGCATGATAGCCTTGTATCATAAGTTTATAAATTATTTATATGTCTCATATATTAATTTCTCCTTTAGATGTAAAATGAGAACTAAAACAAAGATGTACTACACTTCTAAATTTGTTAGCTAGGAGGCCATCTATTTCTTGAATGATTTGAATAATAAAATGTATTCATTTGCTATTTTTGACCTACCCTAGTGTATTGAAGGAATCCTATCATATGTGACTCAATTACCCTTATTATATATGTACTACATGAGAAATAATTCTTATAACTCATCATATGTATGTAGTGAACCACTAAGAAGAGTCTGTGAAACCAATTTAATGCCTTACCCTCTAGAGTCTATAGAAATATCTATAAGAGGATAAAACTATGAGGGGTATGTTCCATAGAATTTATGTAAACTTTTAGGTGCACATATGGATCTCAATTTCCATTTAAAATTGGTAATGTTGGTATCTAAAACTACTTTAGTAACCTTGAAGTGAAAATTCTACATAGAATAAGGTTGCCATAAATTGCATTGGAATCAAGCTAAGAGTGATATTAGTTATTTTCTAAAGTGAGATTATGTACTTGTTATTTTAAATCACCCACAACATGCATCAAATATAGAACCTATTGTGAATGTATATTAACATCATCAAGAATTTCATTTGATTATTGAATCTTATTATTAATTTTAGCCATTGGTACACTGCATTAAGGACCTTTTTTATGGAAAGTTGGTTTGCTTTATGTAACCTTTAGAGGGGTCATAGCTTATACTTGGTGAGAGGGAATTGGGATATCACAATCATAGAGGTTAGGATGAGAAACATGTTCTAATATAGTAAGGGGGGTTGAGGAAGATTCATTGGTATCTCTTATTTTGTTAGTTTGAAAAAAAGTATCACATGTTAATGGAATAGAAGAAACATTATTATCATGCAAATGTAAATTGTGTAAATTATGAACATAAGTATAAATTTATTTATGTTTATCTAAATTAATATTATAATTTGAAATATAATTTGATAATTAATAAATTTTAACATGAGATATGGGTGAATTAGGGAGATAACTAGAAGAACTAGACTCAATGTCTTCTTCACCAAAATCATAGTAATCATCATTACTCTAAGGTGCATCAAAATAAAAGCTTAATTCACTTGTAGAGGTAAGAGTAGAATAATTTTCATTTTCATGCTCACTAAGAGAAATTATATAAGAATATTTTAGCATTTTAATACTATGTAATATATCATCATGTGTAGGCATAATGCAATGCACGTCTTCACTATCTATGAGTGTAATGCATTTACGATCATTATTTTCAATCTTGGAATCAAGGGTAGAAGAATTAGCAAACATATTTTCATTTGGAACATTATGACATGTAGGATAAGAGTTAGAGATATTTGAACTATCAAAATTTTGCAAATAATCATTATGTTGAGCTTATAATGTAAAAGAAGGTGATAAAAAAATTTCATCCACTTTAGTTTGTGCATCAATAAAAGGTGTAATATCATTTGTACACATTTTTTTCAAAATGAGCTTAGAAGGGTAAATAATATGAATTTATATTTTATATATTTCTTGAATCATGAAAAATTAGATTTGATTTATATTGTTTTAATTTTAATAAGGAGGTAGCAAAAGTGGCTGAAAAGTTAGGATCACATTGGAACAAAACACTACAAACAAGAGGTTTTTTGGCATTATATTGTTAGTTATATATTGATAAATAGGAGAAGAGGGATAAAAAAGAGAATAAGATGCATATAATTTATCCTCATCAATAATTTCATTATAAATCTTATATTAATCATCATATACATCATTACAATAATAATCATCATCATTATAAAAAAATCATTATCATGTGTTAATGTGAAATCTTGAAAATTTGTCCATTCATTATTTTAATTATGAGAAAAGGTGATAAATTCATCAAGTAGGTGAGGGAAAGAGGATTCTTGTATGTCATTTTAAAATTGCCAAAAAAGATAATGTAAACAACAAAAAATAATCACACAATAGGTAGAATGTAATCTAACATAGTTATGCTAAATAGTTAGCCCAATGTATGTAAAAATCAAAACTTTATTTAAAAACCTAAGGGATAATATTAGGATACACAGGGACCTAGTATGTAGATATAGGGTTTTGTATACAAATTTAAAGTGCATTAAATTAATGAAACCTTATTAGAGGACTATTTTGGATCAGTTAGGTTGTACAAAAATTAGGAAAAAATTGGAATTTTATAAACCCTAATGTATTACACAAATGGTAGAAGGTAATCCCTAGGATTGAAGTAGGGTTTTAAACTATATTCAAATTAATTTAGATTCACAAAATGTTTTAATTATTCAATACTTAGACAAGTAAATCTTAGGTTGTTAAAGGGGTTGGGTGTAGGGGTAAATTTAGACAAATTTTGTGAGTAGATATATCAAACTAATTTACCTAAAATGTAAGTACAATGGGAAAATTGAATTATATAGAGTGAAAAAGTGTTTTCAGAGGTCAAGAAAGCTAGAACATGATTGAAGATCAGTAAAAAAATCTTTTGTTCTAGAACTGGGGTGGAAAACTACCTTTAGACAGTACCACAGTTAGGAGGACAGTAGCATTGTAGCACTAGTGTCTGAGTTACAACACTAATTTCCTACCTAAGACTTCTAGGGGTGATATGAGAGGGTTTTAAATACCTTAGGTAAATTTTTATCTATTGATCCTTCATTTATATCACTATTTTACCAAATCTTTCCCAAAAACCTAAAGAACACCTACACACATGAAACAACAACATAATCAAATTTAAAAGGAAGAGAAAAAATAGGTTGTGGGATGTTACAATCATGTGATATAAAACCACTACTATCCTTACTACCACATACATTAACCCCAATGATATGGGTCTCAGATCACATGTAGTTATCCCTTAGGGAATGTTCATAATCAATGTGCATGGTATACTAGAATGGCTTTCTTTTAGGCCCTTCTTTGATCAAGTATGTAATTCTATATGTGATTATTGAGTAGTATGCAGTGTACTAAGATATACTATTGATTTTTTTTATGTAATTATGCACCAAAACAGTAAGTTCTAGGTGTAAAATGCCTTATGAGGCTCTTAATATAGGAGTAACTTTGATTTGAATGTAACACCCTTGTTCATTGGCTGAAAGATGAAAAATAAAGATAAAATAATAAGAGAAGGCTTAAGGAAGGGTTAGGTCCCAAAACACACTGACAAAGTGACTATTGGATACTAGTGTTAAACTAGACACTAGCACACTGCATTAGTGTCTTATACCATACTAGTGTCATGAGATCACAAAAATGAGCACAAACTATGCAAAACATGATAATGGATCCTTGGGATTAGGATGGGATGACATAGGACCATTAGGGGTGCAACAAATAGGATAAAAAATTCATAAAAAAGGTCAAAAGACCCAAAGTGACCATGTGAACAAGACTCACATTCATCATAAAAACCTTCTCATGAAAAATTAACAAAAAAGACATAGTACTTATGGTTGCTTGACCAAAATAGGGTGTGTACATTATACATTACACACACACACACACACACACACACACACACACACACACACACACACACACACACACACACACACACACACACGGCCATACCAAATATGCTAGACATAATGAGAAATGGAAATTATAACATGAGGTTACATGTTACATTATTATTGAAGGATATTTATTTAAAATATAATTTTATGGTAAACTACTCCAATTCTTAAATCCCAAAGAGGACAAAATAACTATCTTATAATTAAATGATATTGTGTGGTGTTAACTTTAGTGTCAAATCTATGTCTTATAAATTATTATGGAAAGGCTAATATCAACCTACAATGGAGTAGGAATGTCATGAACATGAAAAACTTTATCCACAATGTCAAAAGTATAGAAACCTAAATCATACTCCATCATACGAGATATAACCCATTATTTCATCTTGCCCATTTGCCCTCTAGGGATTTGATTTGATCAAAATTATAAATCTAGAATCATCAAATAATCACAAGTTCATCATTATTGTTATAAATTATTTCAAAAATTGGGTTGAGGGCATACCTTTATAGTCTATTATGGATGAATATATATGTCAATTATTAATGACACATATTATTTCAATATTTGGACACCCATAATCTATTTTTATAAATAATGGATCATCCTTTAAAAAAACATTAAGATATTTTCTATGAAAAAATAATTGTCGCACATTTTATACACCATATTATCCACAAGGTAATGATCATACATAATATACAAATAAAACTCTTGTTAAAATTTTAAACAAAATGGTTTCAAAACATGGAATATAATACATAATTAGATTATTTATACAATCTATGAAAATCACACAAGTGTGCTACACCAACAAAGGCTACCCAATATTATCATTTTTATGACATAAAATCGGTACTACCATTTGAGTTTAAAACTCCTTATTTACAAGTCTCTCTCAAGGACATAATGAAAAATGATTAATATTGAGAAAAATAATTAAATGAATTAGAAATTTTATATGATAAATTTATTAAAGATATTAAACATCTCAAAGTCTATGTTGATTGTATCAAACATGCATATGAAAAAAAGGTTCATAACTGAGAGTTTCAAGGGGAGTCTAGTATTAAAATAAACTTAGAAGAATAAAAATATGGATAATTAAAATAAGGAAAAACTTGAACTCAATTAGTTGGGTTCATTTTTTGATTACATAAAAGGTGGGGTAAAAGAGCTTATTATTTATCTACATAAGAAGGAAAACCTATGAAAAAACCCTAAGAACATCATGCAATTGTACACAAATTGTACTTAATATAATTACAAAACCAATTGTATACTATACATAGATTTTTTTATTGATTTATCTTGTTATTATACTTTATCTACATGTGATCGATTTAATTAATATTCTAACCCTTATCTCTATGTCTTTTTGGCATCTTGACTTTTCCTTTTTCACTTTGTTGATATGAACAATCTATAACTAGGAGATAACACTACCATCATATGTCATTTGGTAGGATATTTTCATAGTATAAAAAATCTAACTATATTTTACATCACAAAAAGTATCGAAAAAAAATATTCAATATCAAGTGTTGTTGCTATCTTGAGCTAGTTGTACTGAGTTGTACCATTTTATAGAGTCAAATAAAAAACTAAGAAAATAGAGCCTTAATAGGTTTATTTTTTTAATACCATACTAAGTTTCAATTTACACAACACTATTATTCATGAAAAATATTTCCTTTGTGTACTAATTTACCCATACATATATTTCACATACCTTGAAAAGTGTGCATTTGATGAGAAGAGGATGTAAAAACATTCCTTTATATTTATTTTCTATCTCCCACATATTTTTCAACTACACTTCACATATATAGTGGAGGCATCTTGATCATACATATCCATGTCATCATATTCAATGCATAATTTACCTTGACACATGTTGCAAATTTTTTAGGTTCATTCCCTTTCTTCTACTTTCAAACCCATGTTATATCTCATTGTCTCTATTTTTATTCTTTCAAAATTCAAAAATTATAAAAAAAAACAAATATGGAAAAAATAAAAATAAAAATTTAAATATTCTATGAATAAAAAATTAGGAGCTGAGCATGATTAGACATATATTTTACATCACTGTCATATGTTATTTATATCATGACTAGTAGATTACAAAATCATTTTATATCACACATGCATTTGATTAGTATTCATGAGTGTTATGTAGGACATAAAATTTTCACATAGACCTAACTTTTGGACTCTCCTCTATCCAATGGCCATGTCATGATGGGTGTATCTTATCCAAAGGTTACATTATTTTACATGTGTTACCATTATGTAAATACTATACTATATTGACATATATACTCTTTACAAATGTCTTACTAACATCTTTGTCTTACATTGTGTATAAAAATATGCTATTTTTTAACATATGATCACATTACATATACATGGTGTACACTATAATTTTATTTTTATGCTCCTTTAATGATATTTCCTTTCATGCTTAATAGGCTTAATATTGTTTTCTTATTGTGTATGGCCCTTGGACCTTGTGTTCAAATTTTTTGAGCATCTCTATGAGATCATTATTATGTATGTGAATCATTTTAACATGTACATTTATTTTATCCATTGGCCCTATGTGTATAATATTTACTTATGTGACATTTGAACATGTCCCTTGTATATGGCCCTTGGTATTATTGTTTGACATTGAGCTTATTATGTTTGTGTGTTTGTTTAGTTTGATGAGTTCCATGATCCATATCATCCACTACCTATTATGTACACTTATATATTAACTATTAATATCAGCTTCATTGAAGCAATTATTTAGATTCAACACTTTAGGCCTTGCCTCATATGTTACATACATGATTTTAATGATAAACATCTTTCTATAATGTCATTATTTTTAACATATGCTACAATATTCAATGATTACATCTTGATATACATGATAAACTTGAATTTTATTTTGATATGAGTGAGTTGTAGAAAACATCCCTCAATTAAAAAGGGGGGAATTTCAATGGGGTTTTTAAACATAGATAAGCCTCTATGAGATGAAAAATATTTTTTAATACAAAATATAGTTTTAAAGAATTAAAAATGGTTCAAAACTCATTTAGTGGTATAGATTATGAGGCATATACCATACATATGCATTCAAATTATATGAACATGTTACATATTCCTTTTATTTTGGGTGCATATGAATGGAAATATGCACATGATATTTAAAAAAAATTAAAAAATTTACAACTAACATATAGTTAAATTGTTTGCATTTATCACATGGGGTATGATACAAATTCATGACATACTTTTATTACTACTTTTTATTCAAGGCCATGGTAGGGGCATGGATGTTATCAATTATCTTTTGATTATGTATACATGAACTAAGGAATAAATTGATATTTGAATGTATATGATATTTTTAGTGGTTGATTACTTTTTAAGTGCATGATACATATTTGAGATTTAACTCCCTCCAAAATTATAGCCTATGAATCCATTATGAATTCCAACTCATTTATATCTTAGGGTTACAAAAACCAAATATTAAAATTGAGGAATATACATCCCTCAATGGGTTATAATTTATATATAAATTCATTTCAAGTTGACGATTGATCACCCTCAATTATTCATGGTTTAATAAATGAACCAATCCCTCCAAGTGTCTGATGGGATTACTGATTCTCTAGTGCTTCAAAGAAACATCATCTTCAAGTAAAGGTACAAGATAAAAAATATTTGCACACATACAAGTGTAATCATTCATTTTTATTTAAAATATTTTCAAATTCAAGTTACATTTTAATTTTTAATTTCACATATGGACATTAAATTATTTTACATCATTACAAGATTCACTATGGAACTACTTTCATGATTGGAGATTTCTCTGAAACAAAAATTATGTTTTACACAATCATGTATATCTTTCATTTTAATCTATTAAATTAATTTAGATATTAAAATTTATAGGATAATTTACTTACTCAAATTTTATCATGAATTTATAGTGTTAGTTTTGGACAACATTTATCTTAATTGACTTGAGCACTTAAATTAATCTTATTTCACCACCTCACTTTATCATGAATACTTGTATGGACCCATCCATTATAAGTTTAAGTTTTATATGTATCTAAATATTAATAATGAATAAAAAAATATCTAATAATTTTTATGGATATGGCAAATTATTAACATCAAATGTTACCCTTCTAGATTAGAATTGACTTGTATGGGTCAGGATCGCTGATCAATCCTATCCTTTATGAGTCGATCTTACCCTTTAACCAAAAATGAATCTTTTTCAAATTGTAAACCTTAATCACATGTTATTCTATATTTTTAGGATGAGTATCATGAGGTTTCACCCATTTTTATGTATATAAAATAACATCTAAGACACTTAGGAAATTACTTGAAAAATCCACATTTGAGGCAAACTTCTACTATTGTACATAGAGAAAAGTTTCCTTATTCTTTCCATATCTTATTATATTCACTTTAATCAACCTTTAGATAAATCATGAGCCTATAATATATAAGTCAATAAAATAATTATCAAGTATTTAAGCCATCTCTAGATGCATATATATATATATATATATACATATATATATATATACATATATATATATATAAATATGTATATACATATATATATATATATACATATATATATATACATACATATATATATATATACATATACATATATATATATACATATATACATACATACATATATATATATATATACATATATATATATATACATATATATATATATATAAGGTGTACTATTTCACTAAGCACTCTAGATGTGAGAAGTATGTGGGTTTGATTCCATATTCAAAATACTATGGATACATATGAAGAATTAAAATTCATGGGGGTGATTGGGTTAAACTAAATCATTACACTCCCACTCTCTTTTTATATGTTTTTAGCCATTGCAAACCCCTAGTAGGGTTTTAACCTTGAACAAGTCATTTATAGGTCATTCATGCACAATCAAAGGCCAAAAATTTTCACCGAGTCATATTTCAAGCAAGCATGGGTGACTATACCAGCATTTTCCTATTTTTACACATAGGTAAATATCAAACCATATAGGATTTATAAATTATCAATATTGACTATTTCCTATTAGCTATGACCTAAAATAGCAATAACTATTGGTTTGGTTTTTCATGTATAATAAATTTAAGTTGGTTAGTTCTAGTTGTCTTTAATTTAGACATAATCAATCTAACAAGCAAAAATTATCTAAGACTTATTTGTTATTTTCATAGTTAGCTTATTTCATTCATTGATTATCTGTCCATTTTATTACTTTAATTTGAGTTTGCTAGTTGAAAGTTATTTACAAAATTTGATACCCTTCCATTTATTTTATTTTAATTAAAGTTAATACACCAACTAATTCCAATATTTGATAAAAACAACCATAGAATCTCAGGATTAGAATTATTAAAATAAGTAGAATATAGATAAATCCACTTTAACTATATGGTGATGCAATATGTTCCAATATTTTGACTATACACTTGTCCTAATTGACTGTGATAGACTCTTGAGAGGGAAAGACAAAGAAAATATAATTTTTAATTGGAATATAAGAGGAAAAGTTAGAATATATTTATATACATGAATGTTTTAAGTGGATTGAAACACATTTCACTAAAATGTATTAATAATTCATTTATCTAATTTGATTATATAAACATTGATTTGTGCACCTTCTACACTTTTAGATGGTGAGTATTCTAATATATCTCAACTAGAGTTTGACCATGTATAAATTGTTGATCATATTCTATTGTCTTTGAAACCTTTAGGGATATTTGATATATTGAAAATATCCAAGAAAATAAGGAAGTGAAAAGGGTTATTATGACCTCAATTATCCCATTTATTATTGACCGTTGAATACATATATAATACTCAAAGGAGGGAAATCAATCCCACACCATTATCCCACCTAGATTGAATGTGAAAGTGTCATCCTTTGACTACATGTATGTAGCTAGAATATGGATTTGATGATTGAAAATGATAGCTATTGAATTAATTTAGAATGATCTTTACTTGGCTTATGGATACTCATGAGTGGTCTTGAATTTGGAGAGAATAAGGAAGATCTATTCAATGTGTATAAGTATGTATACTTAAACTAGTTGAATATAAAGTGGGTGTAATGAGTGATTCTTGACTTAAATTTATGAGTGAATACTTGAAAAAATCCTTTATTTAACCATGTAAAACATGTGTGAATACCCTAGAGTTTGTTATGAATTTTTTAAACTATTTTTTATTTTGCATGATACATGACTAATATAAGTGGATAGGAATTCAATTCACTCCTATCCCATAGCATGGACCTATATGGAAGGGTTAGAGATAGTTATCCTCTATCATGTATAGTTTGAAGGTGATTTTAAATAGTTTAATCTTGTGACATTGAATGTTTTATATAGTAGTAATGATCAAAAAATGGTCAAGTCCACATATAAATAAATGGATTGGATGAATGGTGAATAATGGTTATGTATTTATGAATAAGACATGTGTTTTAGAATGTGTTAATAATTAACATTTTCAATTACCTATGACCAGATTTATGCATCTACATACCCCCTCCTCACCTTTATTCTATAAATAAAATTAATAGATTAAAAGATAAATATTTGAAACTAATTTTTTACAATGCACTTTTTTTGTTGTAGTCACTTAAATTGTGCAGGCCATTAAATTTTAAAAAACCCTACAATAACTCATGAAGTAGTCACAAGTGTATTTGAAATTTGAAAAAGTTTGAACTTTTAAAATTTTAAATATTGAATTGAGAGTAGTGGAGGAGTAAACTTGTATGTAAGTGAAACCAAATATCTATATAGCCTATAACTGATAATGGAGAATTGTGCCTCCTAGTTTAAGCTCTTGGATTTTCAGAACCAATGGTGAATTGAAATTGATTGGGTCCCAATACTAATAATTAATAAATATCTTGAGTTAGAAATATGTATTATTCAAACTTATATTAATATTGAATATTAGCTAATGTACTAATCCAAAAAGGTGGAATTGTGATAAGTTTTTTATAAGTGATTCCAAGGCCATTGAGTATCACTAGACTTGAACGTACATCACCTTAAAAAATTAGAATCACTCTATTGTAGAAATATCTAGATTATATTTTTCATGATTAAAATATAATGAACAATATTCATGAACACATCATGATTACATTTCTCATAGAATTTGCTTTTAAATGAATATTTTTCTGTTTTAACTTTGAATTTTATAAGATGTGCATATGTTACATCTTGATTTTATCACTAAACTTGATTTTTTATTAAACATATATTATGGGGTTAAAGTTGTTTAATTAATACTGTAGTAAATTAATTTCATTATGATGATGTATGGATAGACATATAATGATTATTTTGTGTGACTCATTACTTGATTGGTTAGTTGTACATGAGTTTTATATGCATGTGGATTATGCTTATTCAATATTATTATGCTTTAGCAACATTTGTATTCATTATCATAGTTATAAGCTAAATACCATTTGAATTTGTGAGGTAGATGTAGGAGAAATTTCACTCTAAATAGACATGGAGGGAGAGTATCATTAGGGAGGATGCTATAGATTGAAATTATAGAGGTGTAGAGATTTGAAAATGAACCCATCACACACCACGTAGAATAATAAATGCATAATTGCTTTAATTTTGATTATGATTAATTAATGCTTGGATGTATTGATATGCTTTAGATCAGTGTTTAGATGTTATTCAATCTCACTTGTTGTGACTATTTGCTATGATTATAATGTGGTTACCTTTGTGGAATGTTTTAGTTGATATACAATATTTTGATAAATTTTCTTTTGGTTGATTGTATAACCCTCAAAAGCATGTACTTGTAAGCATTTAATAAAAAGCATCATTAAAACACATGTGTGCACGCACGCACACGCACACACACACACACACACACACACACACACACATGGAAAAGAAATGAATTACATTTTTATCATATAAAAAAATGGTTTTATTAAACTATCTCTAACCTAAACCTAGGGTGGTACCTAGGGTGAATTAGTTTCTAAATACCTAATGGTTAACTAATAATGAAACTTAGATTGTTTAATGTTTAGCTTGATGTTTAAAGGTTTAATTGAAAGGCATTAAATTTTTATTAAAACATAATTATTATGGTTATTAACATATTGTGATGTCAGCCTTAATTTTAGAATCTATCATTTGGTTTGGTTTGGTTTGTTTTGTTCATTCAAATCATGTAAACTTGGGATGGCAAGGGTTTGAATACGATTTGGAAGGAAATGGTGAGGATATTGTGAGTTTGATGGTCAAGCTGTGAGATGTGGGAAGTGTGTTGATAATTTAAGGTATGATGGTGAGTCATTATTGTAGTGGTAAAGGATGGGTCACCAAGATATTAGGGGTTTTTGAAATGCATTAAAGAGACTAAAAAAATAATAAACGAGAAGATGTTTTTGGAAAAATGGATGGTAGTCATGGTAGACATAGGAGAATGAGAGGAAAGAAAAAAATTTAATTCTAGATAAAAGAGACAGACTACTTCAGGCAATTAAGAGGTAGGGTTTCATGTTTGGTTCATTCCAAACTTATATATTCATGTTATGCAATATGTGGATAAAATGATAATGGGGTCTTAAGAATGATTATTTTGAAATTATAAACAACATGGGAATGGAATATTAGGGTAAATATTTTAAAGAGTTTATTATGAGGTTTATTTTCATGGATGAGTGATATTTTATCTGGTTATTTACATGGTTGTGTGTGTGTTATTTTAATTATGCCTAAACAATTAGGTTTTAACAAAAAGGATTAAATACATCAGCATTCAAATCAAGGTTTTTCTATAATCATTACTAGATTATGTATTTTAGATTCATTTAAATATAGTGAAATTATTGAGTATTTATTTGATTCATTAATAAATAGTGAAATGAATGTGTTTATTTATCCATATGGCTTGGGATATTGTTTTAGATTTTTAGGTTTTGTTTGGATTTAGGATATGTAAATGATGGTGTTCATTGGAAATCACTTGGTTGTGTATTCAGTATGCTTCTATTTTTAAGGGTTGAGTGTTATTGTTTTATAACCATTTGTGTATAAATGGCTATATTTGGATTATGTATAAATGGTTATATTTATACTGAGTATAAATGTATGTGAGTCAACAGTGTAAAATTAATTATTTATTGACTATATTTAAATGAATATTTATAGACTGTGAGTCAATTTTGTGTAATATAGTATGGGTATCCTAATTTATTAATGAACTTAACTGTGTATACAAGTTATAGTTTTTTATGAATATGTTATTCTTGTTGGAACACAACTAGATACTGAGAGGGGGGTGAATTAGTATATGAATTAAAAATAGTTATTTAAAAACTTTCAATGCAAATTAAAATGTATATGTATATCAAATCAAATATGCATAGATCATACACACATAAATGTTCATGACACAATATTTATACATATAAAACCCAATGGTAAAAACCATGGTGAGAATAATTGCTACAAACTACTATTTTAATCCAACCTCACAGTCAAAGCCTCACTAGCAAACCCCACTGGTTACATTAATGGAAACCCATCCTAAGGAGACACCAATCCCATAATTTAAGAGCACCAAATCTAAGGAATAACCCACTCCCTAATTTGAGCACCAACTCAGCTTATTTAATGGCACCAAACTATCAAAATTTTCTATGGGGATACAACTCTAATTTACAAATTAGATTCTTACATGAATCCAGATCTTTGTTCTTTGTTACAGGTCTAGTTTATAATTGATCATTCTCTACACATTATCTTTGTGATTTTATTCCTCTCTTCTCCTCTCTCTTATTTTGGTCTTGTTCCTAGATATTTATTTATTTGACACACTTCATTACCTTTACCAACCACTCTTCTCTACATTTAATCTGGCTCAATAGAAAATGCAATTGTTTAGCAACATTTTCTTTCTCCTAGATATCATATATATTAACAAATGATCTATGGATAGCTTCTAATTTATATATTCACACTCATATTGTAACACATCATGCTAATTTTGGACTTTAATTCATTATGACTTGAACTATAAATTCTCACATCTCAATTCTATTATCTCATCAGTTATCATTACACCAAATGATCAACCTGTTATTGCCTTATATAAAGGCCAAAGCTAACTATGACACCTTGCAATAGATTCCATGAATCACACTATAATTTTAGGTATTTTTTATTATCTATAGCATCTTTTAGACTCAATTTTTGATGCACAATCTCTTTAATGTATATTTGATCAATTAGATCGATCAATCCCATTGTTTATGTCAATATTCATAGCTTATATGCATGTTCTTGCATGTTCCTACAACCAACCATTTTTTTGGACATGAATTTAAATTTTAGTCATTGATCTTTCAATTGGTACCATGATATAATGGTCTCTATTAAATTATTTCAACTTTAAAATGTGTCCATTCAATCATTCTCTGATAAGCTCATGCTCTTTGTTCAATCTCCAAAGATGCACATTTTTTATCTCTATTGAGATGTTAAACATATATCACTTTGTTCTATCTAAGTCCACTCGCTCTATTGTATCTATCTCATCCAAGATTCTGTGTGCCATTCAATCTCCAAATCTTCATGACCTTTACCTTGGCTTGGTCATTAAACTTCAACACTTTGACCTCATATCGTAACTTCCTATATCTTTAAATTACTTATGCTCCATCTATCTTCTTAAACCTACCCGATCTTTAAATTTCCACCATGTTGATAAACATTAAGCACTTTATAGAATTTGAGTCCATTCATTCCATTAGATCTCATTTTCATGATCACCCATTCTTCATCAGATCTTTTGACAAGCTTGATCTTTATACCTATCTAACCTTCAAGAATATGACACTTGGCATAAGTGCATGCCTTCTATATATAGCTATCAGTTCCCACTATTGAGACATTTAACATCCTTACATTGGTCCTCTATCTATCAAACTCATGTGATTGTGACACTTGCCATTAACACTTTCACTTGGAGGTACCTTTGACACTTTGACTTTATTATGCTTTGTTGTATCTTCAATGTTTGATTAAGCACAATCCATTTGATCTTATAACTAAATCAATCATTAAATTTGACAAGATTATGTTCATTGGGTCTTTGTCCAACAAGCTCCATGAATGTGACATTTGTCACTTACATGCTCACTTGGAGCTCCTTTTGATAATTTGACTTTGTTTCACTTCATTAGATCATCTGTGTATGATAAAGTATGGGCCATTGATAAAGTTGGGACATATATTAAGTCTTAGACTTAGGAAAATATAAAGTCCTTTGATCATTTCTTAGATCTAGTAATTTTAAGGTCGAGGGGCCAATTTATTAATGATGAAAAAGGCTTAAGTTATAAATTAAGATACTAGTTCTTAGCTATACCAAGTCAACATTAAAATAGAACTTTACTTGTTGACACCATGGCTAAACCCTTAGGGTTTTAATGAGAAACTCTATCTAGTTCAAGAGCTAAATAAATCAATTCTAAGCTCATTCCTTCTCCTCTAAAATTTTGGACCATATTTATAGAATGTACATGAAAAAACCATAACAGATATTTTATCTATTTTGACTTTAAACATCCATAAATGGTCTCCATAAAATCATGACAACTTTACACAGTGCAACTTTGAAACATGTTCTTCTCTCCATCAATCCTGCATGATCCTTTTTCTATAAATGACATCCATAGTGTCCCTTTTGACATCAATGAAAATCATATTGACAACAATCTCCCCCTTTGGAATTAATGGAAAACTAAATGCTCTGATGCAAACTTAATGTTTTGATCTTCTAATAATTTAGCTCCTTTTCTAGCATTACTTGCATTAGCTTTTGAAAAGGATGAATTGAAGTTATTCATACCAAACTCGCTCCCCCTTAGGCAATGGCACATTTTACTAATACTCAACTTGGACACTTTCTCTACTCTTCCAAACTTTTACAGAGAGCATTTGCACTTTTTCTCCAAACTTTTACAAAGAGCATTTTCCCTTTTTCTCCCCCTTTGACATCAATGGAAAAGGGACTCTAGATGACTATTTGTCTAGATATTTCTTCCCTTTATCAGATAAAGGATTTTGTCCAAGAATCTATAACTTTCAACTCATTAGTAATTTTTAGAAACATACATATCTAAGTTGAATTTTTCTCTTCTTTTAGGGATTAAAAAGCTTCTATGAGGCTCCCCCTAGACTCATGCCCTATCACTAATGATTTAGTGATGTGGCATAGGAGCCACCACTCCCAAATTCTAATTTAGATATTCAAATTATTCCTTGGGAAGAGGTTTGGTGAATACATTTGTAATCTAGTCATTAGTTGGCACATATTCTATTATGACCTCTTGATCTACAACCCTCTCTTAAAAAGTGATACTTTATTGATATGTGCTTGGTTCTAAAATGCATCACTAGAATATTTGATATATTTATTGCACTTGAATTATAATAAGAATAGAAATAAGTAACTTTTACTTAACCTTAATGTCCTTAAGTGTTTGCTTCATCTATAGGACTTGGGTGCAACATGCCACTACTACTAAATACTCTATTTTTGATATAAAAAGAGTAACTGACTCCTGCTTTTTGCTCAACCATAAAACAAGTTTGTTTCTAAGGAAAAATGCACCACCACTAGTGCTTCTTCTATCATCTACACTTCCTACCCAATCAGCATATGTATTTGTTGTCAAAGTGAAATCTTCACTTTTATGGTACCATAGGCCATAGTCAATTATGCTCTTAATGTATCTAAAGATTCTTTTCACTGCATTGACATGTGACTCCTTAGGAGTATCCTAAAATATAGTAACCATGCACACTAATTACATGATATCTAGTCTTGATGTACTTAGGTATAGTAAGTTATCTATCATTGATCTATATATAGTCTGATTTATATCAAGGGACTCATCCTCTTTGCTCAACTTTCATCTAGTTATCATGGGAGTACTAATTGGTTTGATATCTTCCATTCCAAATTTATTGAGCATCTCCTTTGCATAATTGGTTTGGGATATGAATATCCCTTCATTATATTGTGCTATTTGTAGACTAAGGAAGAAGGAAAATTCTCCTAGTATAGGCATCTCAAATTCACTTTGCATTTGTGTAGCATATTATTTTTTATACCACCAAATATGATGTCATATATATAAACAAAAACAATCAACATATGTTCACCTTTTGATTTGAAGTGTAGATTATTGTCTATACATCCTTTGTTGAAACCTTATTATTGCATGTATTGGTCTAATCTTGAATACCATGTTTTAGGTGCATGTTTTGGACCAAATAATGATTTCTTTAGTTTGCACACATAATCTTCTTCATCTGAAAACTAAAAACCTTTTGGTTTTTCAATATAAACTTCCTCTTTTAGGTTCCCATTAAAGAAAGAAGTTTTTACATCCATTTGATAGACTTTGAACTTCATATAAATAGAGAATGCTAGAAACATTCTTATAGCTTCCAATCTAGCAACTAGAACAAATGTTTCCTCAAAGTCTGTGCCTTCTACTTGTGTATATCCCTTACACACAAATCTCCCTTTATTTCTTATAACAAATCCATCCTCATTGAGATTGTTTCTATAGACCCATTTTATTCCTATCACATTATTGATTGAGGGTCTTGGAACTAATTTCTAAGTTTTGCTTATTTCTATTTGGCTCAGTTCTTCTTCCATGGATTTTAGCCAATTCTCATCCTTGATGGCTTCAATATCTCTTAGGCTCAATTTTAGACATTAGAGAAAAAATTACTTGATATTTTTTCATTGTATCTCTTATCCTTGTTTGAAATCCTTCATTCATATTGCCAATTATCTACTCTTTAAGATGATCCTTTTGAACAAATATTGGAGGTGATTTTTCATTCTTTTCTTCAACCTCTTCACTATCTAATTATTCTTCAAGATTTGACTCTTCATTACTAGTTTCCTTGTTAGATTCAACATGTTTTATGTGTTCTTCTACCTTGAAATTTATGCTCTCCACCATTTTTTTTAGCCTCTTATTATAACATACATAGGGTTTTCTTTTAGTGGAATAACCAATAAATATTCCTTTGTCACATCTTAATTCAAAGCTTCCCAGTTTGTCTTCCTTTCTTCTGATGTAGCATTTGATTCCAAACACTTTGAAGTACTTAATAGAGGCATGTTTTCCATACCATAGCTCATAGGGAGTTTTGTCACTATTTACCCTTAGTTGGACTCTATTCAAGATGTATACTACTATTTGAACTACTTCTCTCTAATATCCATTAAGTAACTTGGCCTCTTTTAGCATTGTTCTGCCCATTTCCTTGACTTTTATATTATTTCTCTCAATAACTCTATTTTGTTATGGAGTCCCTTCTATAGAGTAGTGCCTTTTAATCCCATGCTTCTCGCAATACTCTATGAATTCATTTCAAGTGAATTCTCCACCTTTATCAGATCTTAAGCATTTGATTTTTCTTCCAATCTCATTTTCAACCATGGCTCTAAAGATCTTGAATCTCTCAAAGGATTGAGATTTGTCCTTCAAAAAGGTTACCTATGTCACTCTTGAGTAGTCATCTATAAATAACATGGAGTACCTCTCTTATTTAGATCATCTTATCTTAGTAGGACCACAAAGATTAGTATGAAATAATTTAGAGGCTTTGTAGTTGCATACTCCTTTGTTTGAAATCTGACCCTTGTCTACTTGCCTAGTTGACATTCCTTGAAAGTAGTATCTATAGGTTTGGTTATCTTGGGCATGTGTCTTACACACTTATTTGAACTCACTTTGACTAGTTATAAAAGTTGACATGACCCATTCTCGTATGACATAACCAACTCTCATCAATATTTCCCATCAAACAACTATTACCATTCACTTCAACAAGATTGTATATATTGCTCTCAATCCTTTTCCCTTCTACAACTATTTTGCCAAAAAAAATTAGCTTGCATCCTACTACATCAAATGTGACCTTGTATTTATTGTCACACATTTGGATGACAATTATCAGATTTTCAACATAAAGGACATCATGTGTAGGTAGTTTACCATCTATGTTCAAGGTTCCTTTGCCTTTGATCTTTAATATTGTGTTATCTCCCAAGATGATAGATCCTTCCTTACATTTGTGAAATTTGGTGAACTTGCTCTTGTCACCAATCACATACTTTGAGTAGCCACTATTTATCACCCATAAATTCTACTCCTTGGTATGGAGTGTAGTCTGTGCAATCATGGATTGATTTTTAACTCTCCACACATCCTTGGGTTTCTTATTTAGCTTATTTTCATAAACTTATGAACCTTTATTCACACTAGGAGGCATGTTTTTCTTTACATTGTATACTTTTGATCTTACAAATATAGTTCTACATTGTTTAGCTACATGACCAAAGTTATTGCAATTATAGCACATTAAATTTGTATCTACCAAATGTGTAAATGATTTTTTTCTTGAAAATTTGATTCTTTTTGTAGTTACAACTCTAAAATAACTAGCATTATGACCAAAATGATTACATCTATAGCAATAACCATAAAAAGATGAGGAATACCTGGTCATAGCATTTTTCAGTACAACATGAGGAATTCTTCTAAGTTGTGGATTTTTTAAGTTTCTCACCTTGGTGTATCCATCAGCATCAACTACCTTTGTCTTTTTTTCTTCATGTCAAGATTTTATTTCTTCACAATAGTTGTGTTTGAGTGTCTTTGTGTTCTTGCAAGCTTTCTCTTTCTTTGCTTCTCATTCTCCTTCTGCTTGGAATTTTTCATACAAGTTAGCAGATGTACTAGTTGAGGAAAATTTTCCCTTCTCATAACCCATACCTGATCTCTCATTTGAGGGCTTTTGAGAGTTGATTAGTTCATCAAGAATGTTTGATCCTATTATTAACTTCAAACTTTTATCTAGTTAACCTTTGTATTTTTAAATCTCTTTTCTCAAAGCCACTATTTCTACCTCAAGCTTCACACATTCATCAAATTTATATTATAGGTCCATTTTGACTACATATTCTATTATTTTAGCCTCTTCAACTTGTGTCTTTAGGGTAATTTCCATTTTATCAGATTTCTCAAGACTTCTAGAAATTTTATCAATTTACTTTTGTCCAAGCTTCTTTTGTTTTGATTTATCTTTTCTTAGCTTATCAATCTCATCTAGAGCACATATGAGCTCACATTCTAGATCCACTTCTCCTTATTATTTATCTGAGTCTTTAAATTCATCTTGATCTAAATTTATAGAAGTTGATCCTACTATCATGAACAAGGATTCATTTCCCTTAGCCATAAAAGCATAGTCATGATCATCATTTAAACTATCACTATCTTCCATTGAGTCACTATCTTATTTTATGTACAACCTTTCTTATTCTTGAATAAGTTCTTATTTTTGGGATATTAGGGTTTCACCCTTTTTCTAATCTCTACTTGCTCAAAGTTATCATTTTTGTTATGAGGGAATTTAGTAGCAAAATGTCCTAATTTACCATAGTTAAAACATTTGAAGGGTATCTTACCTTTATACTTTTTAGATCCTCTATTTAATCTTCTAACAAGGTTAGCTTCTTCTTCATTAGTCTCCTTAGATTTAGATGTAGATGTTTCTTCCTTCACTTGCTTGGCTACTTTGAACACAACTTCTCTCTTAAAGGTGTTTGTCTCTCCCATTCTCATCTCATAGGTTGTGAAGGTCCCATGCAAGTCATCAAAAATGATTTTTATCTAGATCTCTTGATTCTTCTATTGTCAAGATTTTAGAATCATATCTTGATGGTAAGGATCTTAAAACCTTCTTGAAAATGATTGACTCTTTCATTTCTTCTCCAAGGCCTCTGATTGAATTTACTATTTCATCTACCCTGAGGAGGTAGTCTACAATATTTTTCTCTTCATTCATATTAAGGCTCTCAAAATTACCTTTTTAAGTTTGTATATTGGCCTTCTTTACCTTGTCATCTCCTTCATAGATTCCATTCAACTTGTTCCATATGTCTTGTGCATTCTAACAATGCACAACTTTAACAAACTCTAAATTTGACAATCCACAAAGAATAACATTCTTTGCCTTGGCATTGCTCTCATATGCCTTTTTGGTAGCCTGATCAGTAGGAGGTGTAGCAAGGGTTATATATCCATTTACCTCAAAAATCCATACATCAAACCCTAATGAGGATAGATATGTTTCCATTCTTATGCTCCAAAACATATGGTTAGATCCATCAAAGAGAGGTGCCTTATTTGATGAAGATCATTCTTAACTAGCCATTGTGTTCATTGTTCCAATATCTACCTAAGTTGATTAAGATTATTTAAAGGAACCCTAAGATTTGATACCAATTGTTGGAACACAACTAGATACTAAGAGGGAGGGTGAATCAATATATGAATTAAAACTAGTTATTTAAAAACTTTCAATGTAGATTAAAAGATATATGCAGATCAAATCAAATATGCATAGATAATACACACATAAATGATCCTAAAATAATATTTATATGTGGAAAAGCCAAAGGGAAAAACCATAGTGAGAATAGATACTAGAAACTACTATTATAATCAAGCCTCATAGTCAAAGCCTCACTAGCAAACCTCACTGGTTACATTTAAAGACACCCATCCTAAGGAGACACCAATCCCCTGATTTAAAAATACCAACTCTAAGAAAGCACCCACTCCCTAATCTGAGAAACCACTCAACTTATTTAATAGTACTAACCATTCAAAATTTTATATGGAGCTACAAATCTAATTTACAAATTAAATTCATAGATGAATATATAACTTTGTTCTTTATTACAGGTCTAATTTGTAACTGATCATTCTTTGCACATTCTCTTTATGCCTTTATTCCTCTCTTCTCCTCTCTCTTCTTATGGTCCTATGTCTAGATGTTTCTTTATTCAACACACTTCATTGCCTTCACCAATAAATCTACTCTACATTAAATTTGGCTCAATAGAAAATGTAATTATTTATCAATAATTTCTTTATCCTAGATATCATATATATTAACAAATAATCTAGGGTTTGTTTCTAATTTCTATGTTCACACTCAGCCTGTAACACATCATTTTTATTTTAGACTCTAGTTCATTATGAATTAAAATTTAAGTTCTCACATCTTGATTCCATTGGCCCACTAGTTGCACTTACACCAATAGATCAACCTATTAGTGCCTTATATAATGGCAAGAGCTAACCATGACACCTTACAATAGATTCTATGTATCACACCATAATTTTAGGTCTCTTTTATTATCTATAGAATCTTTTAGACTCAATTTTTGATGTATAAGATCTTTAATGTAGATTTGATTAGTTAGATTGATCAATCTCATTGTCTATATCGAGATTCATGGCTTATACATAAGTTCTTGCATGTTCTTATAACTAACTATTTGTCTAGACATGAATTTAAATTTTAGTTATTGATCTTTCCTTTGGAGCCATGATCTAATGGTTTCTATGCAATTAGATCAAATTTAAAACATGTCCATGTGATCATTCTCTGAAAAGCTCATGCTCTTCATTCAATCTCCAAAGATGCACATTTTTTAATCTCTATTGAGATGTTAAACATCTATCACTTTGTTCCATCTAAGTCCAATCACTCCATTGGATCTCTCTCATCCATGTTTCCATGTGTCATTTTATCTTAAAATATAGATGACCTTTACCTTGACTTGGTCATTAAACTTTGACATTTTGACCCCATCTCACATCTTCTTATATATTTTTATCACTTCTACTCTATCTATCTTCTTGAACCTACTTAGTATTTAATTTGTTGCTATATTGATAAACATCAAGTAATTTATAGAATTTGAGTCCATTCACTTCATTGGATCTCCTTTTCACAACAACCCATGTACCATTAGATCTTCTAACAAGCTTGATCTTTATACTTATCCAACCCTTAAAGATATGACACTCGGCATAAGTGCATGCCTGCTATACATATCTATCAATTCTCATTATGGAGACATTTGGCATCCTCATATTGGTCCTCTATCTTTTAAATTCATGTGCTTGTGACACTTGGCATTAACATGTTTAATTAGAGGTACCTTTGACACTTTGACTTCATCACACTCCATTGGATATTTAATGTCTGATTAAGCATGAGCCATTTGATTTTCCAACTAGATCAATCATTAACTATGACAAGATTATGTTCATTAGGTTTTTTTTTGACAAGCTCCATGAATGTGACACTTATCACTTACATGATCACTTTGAGCTCCTATTGACAATTTTACTTTGCTTCAATTTGTTGGATCATCTACATATGATGAAGTGTGGGTTGTTGATCAAGCTAGGATATATATTAAGTCTTAGACTTAGGAAAATATAAAGTCATTTGATCATTGCTTAGAGCTAGTAATTGTAAGGTTGAGGGGCTAGTTTCTTAATGATGAAAAAGGCTTAAGTTATAACTTAAGATATTGGTTCCTAGTTATACTAGGTCAACATTAAAATATAACTTTTCTTGTTGATGACATAGATAAAACCTTAAGGTTTTATTGAGAAACCCTATCTAGTCTGAGAGATAAATAAATAAATTTTGAACTCATTCCTTATCCTCTAAACTTGTGGACCATATTTCTAAAACATACATAAAAAACCATAATGGATCTTCTATCTATTTTGAATTTAACATGCATAAATAATCTTTGTAAAAGCATGACAACTTTCTAGAATGTAACTATGAAACATGCTCTTCTCTCCATCAATCCTACCTGATCCTTTTGATATCAATGACATCCATAGTGTTCCTTTTGACATCAATGAAAATCATATTACCAATAATTCTGAGTCGACTGTGTATACATGTTTATTTTGGCTGTGAATATATTGTTATGTGCCAACTTAGTGTAAATATTTTAAAATCAATGAGTATAAAGGCTTATATCGATTGTGTATAAATATTTATGGGTAAACATTGTATAATATATTTTATATTAACTGTGTTAATTGATTATGTATTGGCTAATATTTAATGTATACATACCCTAGGTTTAATTATATTGGTGTATTTATGTAGGTTGGGTATACATAACAAGATGGATTCAATATATAGACCACAGTGATTTTTAATGAAATGATTGGGTTATTGTTTATGATAGGTGTTTTTGGATAGGAATATTATCTACTTCATCTTGAACATACATAAACAAGTAATAAATTATATTAATAAATATCAATTGGATTATTTCCTTATTTCACTAGTTGTGTGTAATATGGTTAAATAAATGTTTGATGGATGTTTATTAGATTGTATTAAATTTTTAGTCTAGATTGAATTTATATTTATTAATTAGGGAACTTAGAATATTATAATAAACTTGAACATATATAAATACATCTATATGTAATTATGGATTATACATCAAAATGAATATATATTCTTTATAAATAGTTCATAAAAACACATATATGTGTGTATACAAGTTAACAGTTACAAATTATATGCATAGGTGTGTGGGTGTGTGTGTGTGTAGATGTATGGCCATTTATTTGTATATATCATTCCATTAGGAAATTAGTGGCTAAGTGTTTTAAATGTATATTAATATAAGTTGACATACTAATATATATGTATGCAGATAATTTGGTATACAAATATATGTTTATTTATAGTGATTCTATTTATTCATATGCAAACTAAGATTTATATTATGTTGTTTATATTATAAATTATGAGGAAAAATGATTAAATTATTGATTAGAACAAATACATATTATATTTATTATTTGTTGACTTGTTTAAGATTTATTATGAAATTCTTGAGTTGTATTATTTATATTATAATACTTGTGAACAAAGGATGTTTGTATAGAATTGGTAACTTCTTAACTATTATGAATATTGTTAGTAAACAATATATGTATAATATAGCCTTAAGAGAAATAGACTTTGGATTGTATTGAAACTGAGGAAATATTCAAGCTTAAATTAAATTGTTATTATTAAACATGTAATTATTTCAAGTTATTTCTTGTATTAAATTACTATGGCAATTAATACTAAATCTATATGAGATATCCATGGAAATCTTGTATTTGGATTGTTTAATAAATCTAGTATTAATGACACTAAGGATTATTATCATGCGAAGGTTCTCATGCATATATTTAGAGTGATTAATAATTAGATTAATTGAAATCCAATTGAGTGTGAGTGTGATTATGATTGATCTATTGGATCATTAAATTATATGAAAATTTTGACCAAAGTAATATTTATAGTTAAATGTTATCATTTCACCTATTTAATTATATGCATGTATGCACAATGTCATGTTAGAATGGAATTATTTATGATATGTTGTATATAGCTAGAATCTTACAACACATGGGTTCTGGTTGACTTATTGATACCTGCACTATTATCATCTACTCATCTATGAAGTGAGGACCATTACCTATTTGGGCACTATGTGGGGGATCTATGGTTCATGTTTTGTGTGGAAAAGCACTATGATGATGTTCTCCCTCTCCTCTAATAGTCAATCGATAGAGACTTTTACTCATGATTTCATTTTATATATACATATAATGAGTTTTATGAATACTCGTTAGTTCCTTGAAATATTGTGTTTATTTATTTTCACTCTTATGTAAAAACATTGTATTATATTACTTGACAAACAGTAGATTGGATACTCTTATTGTATAATATTATTGTATGAATTCTAGTAGTTTTTTGAGTTATTATTCCACATATATACTTATGTAATAAATTGAATTGGTAATTTTGTTTAACTAATTAATGTGATTATTATCTAAATGAATCATAATGTGTTTATTATGTAAGATGCATTTATTTAAAGATCAATTAACTAAGCTTATTTGGGAACAATCTGATTTGATTATTAAAGTAAAGTTTTTTAAAAAATTACTAATTTTCAAGTAAAACCTAGTGGGGTTATAACATTGTGGTATCATAGCTAAGGCTCAAACTCTAGGAATTAATTAGTTTGCTAATGTATTTGTATTCTCTTATTAATTATAAAAGATAATGTTGTGTAGCAGACCTAGAGTTGAGGGTATTATTGACCAAATTTTGACTCCAAGTCAAAATAGGTCAACCCTTATAAATTAAAACTTTCATAGTGTGTTCATATGGATTTTTCATGGTTTAAAATGGTCCTAAAGAGTCCCATATGATCATTTTTTCCCTTCCCTAGCCTTGTCAAAGTTTTGGTCTTTTGAACACTTATCTAGTCCAAGAGGTCAATTATAAGGTATTGTTGTGTCAAAATTGATCAAAGGTTTAATATATTTCAAATTCATTAAAAAATTTTATTTAAATGTCATTAATTTCATCCTATTATTCTCTAACCTTTATTTGACTCTCAAATGCAAAAAAAGTCAATTTAGCCACCTTTTGGTCCATATAGAGGAATGAGATGTACCACTTCAAGAAGTGAACATTTAAAGAAGATTAAAAATTCCTATAGTGTTAGAGAGGAGTCATACAATTTTTAGGATCAATTAGGTACTAACAAACTTGTATTTTTAACTTCCCAAATAGGAAAAATAACACTTTCAAGCACTTTTGGGCACTTTCATGGCCTTGGAGAATCATTTGTTAGTTTTAAATGGTTTGGAAGTGTCTCTCAGATCCCTAACATAATTTCCCATCTTTAAACCAATTTTAAAGTTAAACTGATACTCTAACACCTTTTCTCTTCCATCATTGCCTTCACAAGCTCAAAAAGGCAAAATTGAAGTAGATGGTATGGCCAAGAAATAGAGAGGTAGGAGATACAATTTTGGAAATTGTTATGGGTCCCAATGATATTAAAATTAGTGTATTTTTTTCATAATTATTTCTTATTATTTATGAACAATTGCTAAGAGTGACAGTAGGTCATTATGGCCTATTCATCTGAGAGGAGGTTGTTCTTGCACCTATTTATTTACTTAAGAAATATACAAAGACTAATAGTTTTTAAGGATGTTTTTATAGGTAATGGAGACACACTTAATGGTGGTTTCATCATCCAAACCATCTCTTTGAGGTGCCTTCATTTGGAGGAAGAATACCTTGATGAACATGTTGTTCCAATGAATCCTACTCCATGTTTGGTTTTCTCTTTGTAGTGGTCACTTTAAAAGGTTTATAACACTCCATAACTCATGAAATATCCTTAAAATCCATGAAATTCATTTTTTTTAAATGGCTTTCTTTCTCCATACTCTCTGAGTGGCTTACTTCTTGAGAGACTTGTACAGTATTTGGATGATCTTTCCAAGTCAGAACTTCATTTTATTTTGAATAGAAATAATTAACATAATTTATAAATAAGAGAGACACTTTTGATCTATTGTTTTATTTAATAATGGGGAACATGATCCAAATTTGCATCTTGAGCAAGTTCATGAAGTGTCTTAAGCACTTATAGGATTGCAAGTCTATCAACATATATTTAGAGACCGAAGTCCATGTTAAGAATGTTTTGATAACATGAAGAGGTAATTTAAACCTCATTAAAACTAAAAATCTCATCAAAATCATGACACACCATCAAGAGACTCAATTTTCAATGCTCAAGATTCCACAATCCATACATAACTCATATACCAAAAGGATAGGTGTGAAAGAGTGAGTAATGTTTGGTAACAAGTTTACATGACTATTGAAAAGGATTCAGAGGATACAAGCTTCTCAAGGTAAAGTAATGCAATTAATATGGTTGAAAAACAAGAGAGTTGATTTCAAAAGTGTGCACATGGTCAATAATCATCTACAGTCTATACAAAACTAGTCAAGTGTGTTGGAATTGATAGAAATGTTTAACTTAAGCTCTATAAAACCTTGAAGGAGTAATAAGGAAGGTTGAATTGTTTTTATAAGCATGAAAATATAGGAATTCAAAGAGCTTGAGAGAGTGACCTTGTGTATCCTTAAAATATTCCTAGTAGACACCTACAGTTAGGCCTACTAGTATGGGTATTGAGAAGTTTATAGTCCCCAATGATCAAATGTATATTGAAGAACACAAGTCAAGATAAGGTGACATCTTAGCACATTCTAACTCCTTTCCTACCCTCCAAATTAAAGATAAGATAATTAAGAAAGATTAATAGGCCAAGTAGGGCTAAATGCATGTA
The DNA here is from genome assembly GCA_037957365.1 of Torreya grandis. Taxonomy (NCBI): domain Eukaryota; kingdom Viridiplantae; phylum Streptophyta; class Pinopsida; order Cupressales; family Taxaceae; genus Torreya; species Torreya grandis. The sequence goes on along the minus strand of JARHVA010001451.1, from coordinate 3,168,310 downwards.
TAAGATTGTACAAACTAGTAGGCTAGCTAAAGGTGCATATAATGAAGAATTTTGAGTTGTTATGTTTGAAAGTGTTGAACCTATTTTATAATTTAAATCAAGTTAAAGGACCAATATAATATGGAATGTGAGAGTGTGAGATGTATGCAATATTGACCCTAAATGGGCATCTACAAGCCTACCTAAAAGCACAACTCAATTACATACCTAAAGAGAATTATAGTGTGTATTTGGAGGTTGCTTTAAACTATATTATAACTTAAAGTAAATCCATGGAGAATAATCAATTATTATTTAATAGGATCACTAATGGAAGGTAAAGTATAAAATAATTGATATAGATAAGTATCCCTAAAATAGGCACCTATAGGTTTATACTAGAAGCTCAGTTATGTTCAGACCTAAAACAGGGACCAAAGCATGTTTGAAAGTGTTTTAAATAACTTTGGTATTTAAAACAAGTTAATGAACTTGGATAAAGTTAGTGACATGAAGGTAAGGTCTAGGTAAGGAACACAATCATTAACCCTAATGTGTTATTTATAGGATTGCATCAAGATTAGTTCCTTAAGGAGATGAAGTGAAGAGGTAGAGAGGTTGGTAAATGCTATTGAAACCTATTTGATACTTCAAATCAGATCTAAGAATCATTGAGGAGGTTAGGACTAGTGTAAGGCTGAGACCTTGATACCCTACATTTAGTCATGATTCTTGATTATCACCTACAGGTGGTTAATGATAAGTAGAATGGTCTCAAGACCAAAGATGAAAGATTAGAGCATGTATAAGGCCCAATTGGTATATTAAATAAATTTTTAGAGAATTTATAATGTCACCTATTAAAATATTTATAAATGATAGTGATAAGGTGCCAAAACATAAGGAACATAGTCAAGATGCCTAAGAAACCCTACACATAGGATACATACCATCCATGAGAAGAATTTGAGTTTTTAGAGTCCTATAGGTGTGAATTTTCCTTTAAATTTGGTAAATATTGTGGTTATTACTTTAAAAATACATACATGGTCTAATTTAGGTCATACTAATAGTGGGAATCTCCACTGTTTTGTCTCAGATTTTCCCCACTCCTTAGGCAAGGGGAAACCATGACACTTAAGAGTCCACTTGAACTCAAAGGCATGAAAAAAATTTCAAAAATCATGGGGGGGATATTAAGGAAAGATAAAAACATGATATAGGTTTCCATGCACCTATAAAAGGGACTCAAGCTTAGGTTTTCACTCCAAGGCCCTTGAGGGCTAGCAAAGAGAAGATAGGCTCTTAACCCCAAGTACCATGATTAGTGTACTAGTTTACTATAGAGGGGTAATGAACACTTAAATATAATTTGGAATCATGTAAATTTATTTTTTATAGGTTTTTTAGCCTCTCATAGTAGTGGGAAGGAGTTTTGAGACCCAAAACTCAAAGTAGACATTTCTTGAGCTTGAAAAACACTAAGCAAGCCATCCAAAGAGCAACTTAAGATGCTCATACTATTTATAACAATTTTCATGGGAGTATGATACTTTTGGAATAGTTTAATGGATTTAATAATAATTTTATAAAATTGGAAGGAGGTCAATTATTGATCTTTTCTTTATGAACAATCATTAAGACCCCAAACATGTCTTAAACCTCTCTTAAACCTTGATAGTGACCAATCACACGAAAAGGAGATCAAATGCATATATAATGACATATTTTGATTATTAAACCTCTTATATGTTTTTTATTAGGACTCCAAGGAAGTTACTCACATGTACTTTTATGTTGATGTCACTTTTACAAATTGGTACAAATACCCTATTTTTGCATGTTTTTGGTATTTTTAGGTTTTTTTGAGAAGGGGAGAGATTCCAAATCATGGGATGAAGTCATTTTTTAATTTTAATATATTTTTAATTATAAATAAAATCATATTATATTATGAAGGTGATCAAACTAGTCCCATTTTTTAAGCCAGTCTCAGACAAACTCAAAATGAGACTAGGTGGTAAGGCCATTTCTTGGTTTGTATACTTACACATGGTTTTAGGACCCCAAAATTGACATGGAGATGTATTATTTAATATATAAAGTTTGTCACACTCTTTTGGGTTATTTAAAACATGTGTCTAAAGTTTAGATAAATAAAATAGGGTCTTAAGCAAGGAAGCCTAATTCAAGAGAGAGAGAAAGGTAGAAAAATGGGGTTCCACTCAGATTCTGAAGATGAAATTTAAAAAATATATATAAGGAAATATAGGTTCCTATAATATTCCCTTATTTTTTAAATATCATTTGTAAAACTCCCTACATAAGGAGGTTTACAGGTAAAAAGGGTTACAAGTAAATTAGGCCTAGTGAAGACTTAAGGAAAAAAACAAGTTTTTAGGATTTGGTCCAAAAAAAATGGTTTATTTCATAATTTATAATATATTTTAAAAAAATCATCTAAATTTTATGAGTTTAATAATATTCACTTGAGTTTTTTTCCACTTGGACCAAACTAGGTATGGGAAATAAAGAGTTACAAGACACATATGCACATGAATGATAGAATGGAAGGTCTAAGGAGTTTATTAAGAATGTAAAATGTTAAATTAGTTGATTTATATCATCTAAATTATAATTAGTATCTTCAATATCCATTTCTCACTCCGTTAATGAAAATAAGGGTAGTTTTCAAGGAGCTAGTCAAGGTGTCAAGCAAGTTTGTAACTCCAATGCCACTTAGAAGGTTAGAGATGCTTCAAGAGTGAGACACATGGAATTGAAGGTATTTTTTACTGTATTATAACTTATATTTTGGTTTTTAATCTCATGGAAACTATTACTCTTATAATATGTCCCTCTCTCTCTCTCTCTCTTCACCATTCTATATAAGAGCAATCACTTTTGGCCAAGTTAGAGTATCCAAAAATTAGTTATGGCAAAGGCATACAAAAATTGAGACTTGTAATTTCATATTTAATTGAATTCAATTTTTATATTATACTTTTATCTTAAAAATAGTGATTTTGAGGATGTTGTATTGATGAGTGTTTAGTGATAGTCATATCCTTTACATTTGTCCTTCATGTTTAATGCCTTCTACATGTTTTTTGCCTTTCACAGTTCATATGAAGTGTTATAATTTGTTTTCTTATTTATATAATTGATATATAATTATTTTTTCCATTATGAACTCTTTTTTAATCATCCTATTACTCTTACAATCATCTAAACCCTTGTCATATTGAAACACTAGTGTCATAGGGGTTGTTTAGAGTATCATAGTCAAATTGTAAGTTGATATTTCATATTGCATATTTAAAAATCTATGGATTTCATGTTTGATACGTCACCTCAAAGTTGTTTGTTTAGATTAGTCTTCTTCTTACCCTTTTCCATGTCAAATCAAGTGGTGTAGTATTAGTCTAGGTGTTGTATTTTGGGAGCTAGCCCAAAATCTAAAGGTTTGACTCATTTATAGGTCACCCAAAATGTAGAGTCAATCCCATTACATACCTCAATTTGAAAGGGATTGAATCACCCTCTCATGGTGTTAAATTTTGAGCTATAATAGTTATATCTTGCCTGGTGGGACCCAAAAGACAAATGGATATCCAAGATAGATGTTGGTCTTGGCATTATTATAGTAGTAATAACCTTTTTCATGAAGAATTTGATGATTCTAAAGGTTTTAAACTCCTATTTATTGACTAGTGAGCTTAATTTCATGCCAAAGGTGACCAAAAAATCAAAGGTGAAAGGTATCCCCATTTAATCCTTGAATTACCTTCACATTCATATAAGAGAAAGAGATTTTTTCACACTCTCTCATACACTAAGTCACCTAGAAGGAAGTTATTTATTCCATATTATCCAATCTCTCCTAAGGTTGATAACATGGATATAAATTTTCCCTTTGTTTCCTTAAATTATTATTCTCCTTTGAACCTTCAATAATATGGTGATATTCCAATGGCTTCCCTCAAAATTGTGCCTTACTTCAATGGAGAGACTTATTTTATCCCCATTAAACATATTAGAGACATGGCCAAATTTTGTAACATTCACAACATCACACAAGAGAATGTAGCAATCAAGTTGTTGGCAATTAGTTTTAAAGGCAAATCTTTGGAATGGTATAGTAAATTATACCCTAATTCAATTGACTAATGGGATGATTTAGGAGATAAATTGAGCAAGAGGTTTGAAGACAAAAGTGACCATTTGTCCTTGACCAAGAAATTGACTACCATAAAGAGATCCCCCCATAAATTCATGTAATGTTTCAATGCTAGTTCAAAAAACATGGGATAAAATCCTAATCCTAGTAATACCCACCCCTAACTATGATTTTCTCTACTATCTCAAGGCCTTGAATAGTGATATTGGTGTTATGATTAAATCAATGGGTGAGAATACTCTACCAAATGCATATGACATTGCTATACTAGCTGAGAACAACTTCATCCAAGATGGAAAACTTGATCTTAGACCTACCATGCCTTTGTTTCCTGATGTGTAAGCTCCCATATCCACCATTTATCTTATCCCAACATCTAAGCACAAACAATTTTCCCTTATTCAAACAAATAAGAAAAAATAGGAAGATGTGATTAAGACTCTTTGAGAAGAAGTCTACCTTACCAATCCTATCAAGCTCTTATGTAACCTTTCCAATGTCAATACCAAGGACAAGGGATACTAACTCAAGTAAGGTAACATAATGGATAAAATCAGAATTCTCCTTCTATTTCCAAGGCAATTATACCTATTCAAAACATTATTATACAAGATAATGAAGAGAAACCTTCATGGATACAACCTCATGACCCTTCCACTTATGAAAATGAAGCATTCAATAAAGATTATATGTTTCAATGGGGAATAATTCCTTCCATGACTCAAGAATATATTCATAATGGAGGAGAGACTAATGAAGGGGATTCTCAATCAAATGGTTACATAGTGAACTACTATCAATAGGACTCATGTGCTCTCAACTACCAAGGAAATCTCAATATTGATCCAAGTTCTATAGATGCAAATACAAGGTCAAAGAAGAGAATGGTTGAGTAATTTCAAGGAATAACTAGTGGTCTAAATGTAATCTCTCAAGCATACCAAGGATAATTTACACAAAATGTATCCTTTATGAATCAAATAAATCACAAAAATTAGAATGTTAAAGCTTCTTCTATACCTGCTCCTATACATCAAGTGACACAAATTAGTGGTAGTGTTTGGGATCCTAAAGTTGGAATCTCTCCTATGAATAATATGGATCAAATTAATAAGGTTCATTTAATCATTCTAATGTGTGAAAAACTATCCATACCTAGTCAAAGAAGATTTCTCCAAAATGAGCTCTCCAATTTCAATGCATCATCTAGGTAACCTAGTGAAAGAGGGGTAGTTTTGAGAAATGAAGTGAATACCAAGGATGATAAGCCAATAAAAATTGGAAAAAAGGATAAAAATCCTCCATTATACCTCTCTATTATCATTGGATATTAATTGTTTCATAATTGTATAATTGTTAGTGGAGAAAGTAGCTTAGTCATGCCAAAATAAGTAGTGGATAAGTTAGAATTAAATTATGAACCAAATTCAAAGGGAGTATTACAAATTGAAGGATTAGCTACCAAAATAATTGGCATCATCAAAGGTTTTCAATTCACTCTTCATGCTTCTCTTAATTTATCTATCTCCCAATATGTAATGGTTGTTGATGTGCTAGCTCACTTTTCTTTTTGCTTATCAAGAGACTTCACCACCAAGATTGGGGGTACCTAACTTTAGATTGGTATTACATAGAATTTATGCCTATATATGGTGATAATGTGACTATAAAATATGAACATTTAGCCAAGTTTCATGTGGATCCTTATGTATCAAATTCATCCAACATGAATTTCACTATTATTGATGAGGGAAATCAAGCTAATTATCGAGAATCATTTGAAACTTTAGATGGCATACCTAATCTTTTTATAGATGAGTGGGTAGTAGAAAATCATGAGTTTGATATATATAAGGGAGTTGAAGAAGCTGATATTGGGTTATATTGTTTACATGAGGAAGGTATAACCATACCTTCTCTTTCAAAGGTTAATGATGATGGTGATGGTTTATGGAAAATGTTCATTTATAGATCAAGGAGTAAGGATGTTTTAGGTACTGGTATAATGCTTATTTCTCCATCAAATCAAAGGTACTACTCATTTACTAGGTTATAATTTAGTTTTTCTTGAAATGTATAAAAATATGAGGCTCTCATTCATGGGCCTCATTGGGTAAGGAAGAAAGGTATCAAGAACGTTCAAGCCATTGGAGATAATGAACTAGTTGTGCATTAATTAAGAGGTAAGAGTGCATCAAAAAACACTTTTTTGAGTCATATAACCATAGATTATGGGACATTATTGAATATTTTGAATCCTTTGATATCAAATAATTCCCAAGGGAATAAAATCAACATGTTAATAGGTTTGCTTCAATAAGAGCACAATTTTATAGTCCAAATGATGTCAAGAGTCTAAAATTTTAGTCACACATTATGGTAGTTGTAATGCCTTCCATACCAGATAATGATGTAAATTGGATAGTGTTTAAATTTGAAAAACAAATAACATTTTTATTAAAACATGAGGCTGAGTTATCTTGTAAAAATAAGGCCAAGTTATAGTATCAGTATGGGGGAAAAATTATACAACTAAGATCTAACAAGCTACCTAAAGGGTTGGTTAATCTTGAAAGTATATTCAATGAAAGTGATCAAATGAGGAATGAAAAAGTAAGAATATAAAAAAAAAAAAAGATAATCATGAGAGATTATCCATATTTAATGACAAGTTACTCAAGTTTGGAAAGGTATGTACATTAGAAGAAATGGAAACATTCATTGAGTTATGTATAGAATTTACAGATGTCTTTGTTTAAGAGTATAGTGATATCAAAGGGTTTGATCCTTCATTAGATCAAAACACTATATAAATTGATTCAAATGATAAAATTTTGAGGTAAATACAAATAATAATCAATCCTAATGTAGAGATGATCATGAGAAAGGAACTCACTAGGTTGATTGAGTCAAAGATTATCTTTTCTATTAAACATTCTTTAAAGGTTGTCAATCTTGTACCAGTGAGAAAGAAGAGTGGTGAAATAAAGTTATGTGTGGAATTTATAGAATTGAATAAAGTCTCATTAAATTATAATTATCCTCTACATTAAATGGAATAAATACTTCAAGTGGTGGCTAGTTCTCAATGTTTCTCACTCTTGGATGGTTATTCAGGGTATAGCCAAGTGTTGGTCAAAGAGGAATATCAATACAGGACAACATTTACTAAAAAATGAGGGGATATGCCAAAAAAATAATGAAATTTTTGTTTTCCAATACATGTGATACATTATAAAGGGTCATGACATGCATTTTTAATATTTGATAAATGACATAGTGTTGATATACCTTGATGACATAATAGTTTTCTCCAAACATGAAAGTGATCATTTGAAGCATCTAAGATATATTTTTGAAAGGTGTAGAAAATATGGGGTGTATCTCAACAAATATAAGTGTGCCTTTTATATTCATTAAGGTAATTTACTTGGACACATTATTTTTAGGGATAGACTTTCCATTGATCCTGATAGGGTTAAAGCCATTCTAGCTTTGTCACTACTTAAGCATAAGAAATATTTGCAAAGTTTCCTTAGGAAGATTAAATATGTGAGAATGTTAATAATTTTATTTTACACTCTTATAAATCCAATAAGGATCGATGTACAAAGTTTGGGGATAAAAAACATGACAGTCCCCAACTTTATAAAAAATTTTACAAAGGGCATACACCCTTTTTTTGAAAACTGAGGCTCAGGATTTTCCTAAGCCTTAAAGTAATATTTCATTTTTAAAGGTAATATGATCTTTATAAAGGGTTTACACCCTTTTAAAATGGAATTATCCCTTTAAAAAAGGTGTACTCCCTTTAAAAATGGTGTTCACCCTTTGTAAAGGGTGTATACCCTTTATAAAGCATCAAGGGCATACACCTTCAACTTATTTCATTTTTAACATATCTCAAAGTGAAAATCCATGGACAATAACTTTTTGAGGATATTTTTGTTTTATAGATTTATCATATTGATGCACACATTTTTAAGTTTCATCTTGCCAATATGATTCAACATTGGATTACTTCAAATTAGTTATATTATTTTTGTATTTTTATTTTTTAATTTCTATTTATATTTAATTATTAAATTAGTGTTTTGAATTTAAGTTTGCATTGAGTTTTTTACATTGGCTAAAAAAAACCTATATATTTTTTTAAAATTTAGATACACAAGTTCAATGGATCCATGTCTTGAAGAAAATTTAGAGTTTGATTTTGCACAAAAAGTTAAATTATATGAGCAATACAATTTCAAACATCAACAATTACATATAATTATCAATGGTTTGCATCACTCTTCAACTAGTAGTTTACAAATTTTACTTGCTAATACATTAGAGCCTATTTTTAATGATGTGTAAATGTGAATTCACAATTATATGCAATGTTGCATTGAAGAGAGGCTCTGAAACAATTTTATTTTGATAAATTGTCTTATGAAGATGTGGAGAAAATAATAATAAAAGAATATTTTTGTGCTTTATTTATTAAACTTAAAACCAACTAACCTCCACCAATGAATTGGAAACACATTAATATTGACTGGTGTGTTCATGAGGAGATTAAAATTAACTTTTGGGATAGGTTTTGGTTGGTGTTTGATGAGCCTCCATGAGAAAATAATGAGGTTCCATTATATTTTTTGAGAAAATTGTATTTTGAGTTTGTATTGCAAGAAATTCCAAATTATTTCGACATGAAGGCATCCTAAGGTAGGGGAGGTGGGTCTTCATTTGATAAACCTGGTGCTAGGTGGGACCAAAAACATCATAACTAACCTTTGAGAAATAGAATAATAATATCACATGCCTTTATTCCTAAAATTTTGCATCATAACATATATATGGACACCCTTGAGGTGGTTACTAGTTTGACCTAATTTATGATTGATCATGGTATGTATACTTTAAAGACTTATACTCAGCCTATAGGTGGTGCTAGTAGTAGTGGTGGTGTTGGTGGTAGTGGTATTGGTGGTAGTGTTAGTGGTAGTGGTGGTGGTTTTGGTGTTTGTATAGGTGTTAGTGTCCCTCTTACTCATGTTATAATTCTTATGCATCATTTCACATCATGTGGAAGGAAGTGTACAGGACCTCCTATTTAGGCGTGACATACATGGATTACATTTATGGAGACTAGCATGCCAAAGCATATGCCATTTATATATGTTTTATTAGTGACATATAATATCATTCTAGATAGTAATATGCCAAACATTAGCATGCCAAATTATATGCCACATGTAGATGCTTCAATAACACATGACACTAGCATTGTAGACACTATGCAAGATGTAGTAGCTTTAATGAATCCTATCAGGATATGCTAGGCTCCTATTATAGAGGATATTTCACCATCTATATTTGATACATAGTTTTAATTTTAATTATAGTTTGTTTTTGTTTGTAAAATAATATTAAGTTTATTTTCTAGTACATGTGTTTACTTAATTGACTAATTTATTTGACTAAACTTGTTATTTATTATTTGTATCTAGTTGATTGGTGATATTTTGGGTACCTCAATAGGACTTGACTCTATTATATAGGCCATAATTGGCATGGGTGTACCTTACATTAATGTTTCTAAATTTTTAAATTACATATTTATTCATTTACATGTTTATATTGTCCTTTGAACAAAAATCTCTATTTTAATATATATTATAATCATATATTTTTATCATGTTCATTGGATTCACATATTATTCATTTATTGGTTTTATATATGATGAGATATGGCATGGGCACCCCTCATGGATGAGAAAAAGGTTTAGGTGATGTTTTGTTACATCAGATAATCCACTATCTCCATAGCAGGTTATGATTCAAGGATGGAGACTAGTGAGAACACATAGTTTAATTGTTTTTATCTTTAAGTAATGATATTTTATGTCATACTTACATAATTATATGTAAATATAGATCTAAATATATATATGTATGCTCTATAGGATTCCCCATCATAAGTGTATATGAAATCTTGTAGCCCTAGACAATTATTTAGATGAAATATGGTGAGTGTAGAATCATTTTTTTAAAATTACATTCTTGAAAAAATTATAAAATTTTCAATATAAAATTTTAATGTATTAATTTTTCATGTTTTATATGTTGTGCAGAGACAAAAAATTTCATCATTTGTCAATGAAACAATGGATGACTCACATGATGAGAGGAGATTATCTCCTCATATTGAGGCATCTAAAGCTTCTGGCTCTATGTCTATGGAAACAAAATGCAATTTATTTGGAGGAAATGAGGAATAGGAGAGCTAGTTATTATGTTAGGGATCTAGTTGTAGGTACAATCTATTTTTTATGTTGATATGGCCCATATTATATTATTATATGGTGCATTTTGTCTATGTACATAGTTGTAGGCACAATCAATTTTGTATGCTGATATGTCCCACATTGTATGCCTATATGGCATATTTTATCTATGTACATGTTATGGTATACATTTTTATTGATATATGTTATATTATTTTGTTGAATTATGGCATAAAACTTTTCATGTATCACTATATACTATTCAACAATTTTATTCCTTTACCTATGCATATTTTCTATTTTTATCATTTAATGTTTACACATATTATTGGTTAATGATTGAATTATTACTTCATATGGGGTTTAAAAATTCACATTATTCTCTAAATTAGGTGCTTTGAATCATTATGTATATTTTATATTTACATGTGATATTTGTTATTTACTTGTTTCATTTACATTTAATTACATATTAATTTGAAATTATGATATTTAAGTGGATTTGGGGTCAACTTCATGGACATGTAAATATTATAAATTATACTTACACATAAATGTTAGGAGGTATAATGATGCACTTGTGTATGTATTTATCTCCTACTTGTCCATACAACAAAAAATAATAATTATATGTGTCCATACAATCATTATTCTCTACTTATACATCAATTAATATTGACATTGATATCCCTCTCTAGACTATCCATAAAATTACAATATTGGCAAGGCAAGAATATAGACACAAATGAAGAGGCTTAAGAAACTTTGATATTCCTTGACTAGTATATAAAACTTGAGGTTATATTTGTATGGTCCTTAAAGACATATTAAATCTTTATCTCAATATGGAAAACCAATCCATCTATTGGTTTTTTCTATTTGAACTCAAAAGACTCAAAGCTTTATACAAGATAATTAAGCATAAATGCCTTAAAAGGATTAAAAATAAAATATTAAAATAAGGGTATATATCAATATAAAATACTTTATCACAATATTTTTTATGTGACTCAAATTTTAAAACAGCTTAGAAGGTTTACTACAAATAATTTTATCAAAAACTTCTCATGGACTTCCTAGTCTTAAAGTTTCTCTAACATACCAAAACCCATTCTATATTGAATTATCACTTCAAGACACCTTAGACATAGTATTTATCTATTTTATTAATGATCAATGCTCATATAAAAGTTTTGGATTTCCAATTTTAATATTTTACCCAAAAATTCATAAAATCATGTTTTTTCTATTAGCCTAATTACCCTCTAGTAGGTCAAAACTCAATATATAGTTTTCTTACAATAAAATATCATTTTATGAGCTCTATAAAAATGAATTAAAGGTGTTTAAACTTTAATTTGGATTTTATAGACTCAATTGTGAATTTTATAAACCAATCTCTCTGCCCATTTTTAAAGAAACATAGAAAATAAGGTATCTCTTACACATACTCGATTGGTCAGAGGAGCCCAATTAATGAACTATCTATGTGGACACATCCAAATGGGAATTCTTAGGATATAATGACCTTTTTAAACTCTCATTCAAGCCCCAAGAATTAAATTTGTAGTTGGTTAGAGGCATCCCTGAAGAGAATTCACTTGTTCCTAAGTGTGCACAATGAGGAAACTTTGGTCATGCATTTCATGATAATCATGATAGCTAGAGATCAACTATAAGCTCCTCCATATGTAGGGATGAGTCTTATAATAAATACTGGGAGTATTCAATCTAAATCAATATGGACAAGATACAACATTGATGATTATCTCATGGTCAAATCTCTTAGAATGGGTTAAAAGTTGGTCAATAGGGACTATAGAATCTGACTCATTAGCCTAATCAATGAACCATCTATGTAGACACATCTAAATGGGAATTTTTATTTTATAAAAAACTTTTTCTAGTCTCGATTGAGCCTTGAGAGTGAAATTTATAGTTGGTTGGAGGCACCCCTGAAGAGTATTCACTCGTCCCTGAGTGTGCAAAATGAGTGAAATTTGGTCATGCATTACATGAGAACCATAAGGGATAGAGATGAACCATCAGATCATACATATACAAGGATGAGTCCTCTAATAAATCCCTAAAGTATATTATCTAACTTTATATAGATTAGATATGGTAATGAGGTTTCTCTCATAGCTAAATCTCTTAGAATAGGCTAAAAGTTGGTTAGTAAGGGCTGTAGAATTTGACTCATCAGCCCAATTGATGAACCATTTATGTAAAAATGTATGAATGGGTATTTTTAGGCTATAAAAATCTTTGTATAGTCTTGTATGGGCCCTGGGAGTGAAATTTGTAGTTGGTCAGAGGCATCCCTAAAGAGAATTCACTCATCCTTGAGTGTGTAAAATAAGTGAACTTCAATCACACATTGCACAAGAACCATGAGGAATAGAGATGAACCATTAGATCCTATATGTGAAGGAATGATTATTCTAAAAAATCCCAAGAGTATTTTATCTAACTCAAGATAGATGAGACATGGTAATGAGGTTTTCTCTCATAGCCAAATCTCTCATAATGGGGTAATAGTTGGTCAATGAGGGTCAAAGAATATGAATCATCAGTGCAATAGATGAACTATATATGTAGACACATTCATATGGGAATTTTTAAGCTAAAATAACCTTTATCTAGTCTTAGTTAGGCCCTAGGAGTGAAAGTTGTAGTTGGTCAGAGACATTGCTAAAGAGAATTCACTCATCCTCGAGTGTGCAAAAAGAGTGAACTTTCATCATGTGTTGTAGGAGAACCATGAGGAAAATAAATGAATCATAAAATCCTAAAAATTTAGGTATGAGTCCTATAATAAATATTAGGAGGATTTCATGTAAATCAAGATGGATGAGATGCAGTAGTGAGGTTTCTTGCATGACCAAATCTCTCAGAATGGGCTAAAAGTTGGTCAACAGGGGCCTTGGAATCTAACTCATTATCCAAATCAATGAAACATATACTTAAACACATCTAGATGGATGTTTTTAGGTTATAAAATCCATTATCTATGCTTGATTGGGCCCTGAGAGTGAAATTTTTAGCTAGTTAGAGGCATCCCTAAAGAGAATTCACTCATCCCTGAGTGTTTAAAATGAGTGAACTTTGATTATACATTGCACAAGAACCATGAGGGATAGAGATGAAGTTTTAGCTCTTACATGTGTAGGGATGAGTCCTTTAATAAATGTTAGGAAGATTTTATCTAACTCAAGATGGACAAGATATGGAATCGAGGTTTCTCTCACAGCCAAATCTCTCAAAATGAGGTAAAATTTTATCAACAAGGGCCATAAAATCTGACTCATTAGCTTAATTAATAAACCATCTATGAAAAAATGTTAATATGGTAATTTTAAGGCTAGAAAAAACTTTTTCTATTCTCAGTTAGGACTTAGGAGTGAAATTTACATTTGATCAGAGGCATCTTTGAAGAGAATTCACTCATCCTCTAGTGTGCAAAAAGAGCAAACTTCCATCATGCATTATAGGAGAACCGTGAGGGCTATAGATGAACCATAAGCTCTTACATGTGTAATAATGAGTCATATAATAAATCCTAGGATTATTTTATCTAACATGAGATGTAAGAGACACGATAATGAGGTCTCTCCCATAGCTAAATCTCTTAGAATAGGTTAAAAGTTTGTCAATGGGGCCCATAAAATTTGACTCATTAGCTCAATCAATGAATTATCTACATGGAAACATATAGATAGGAATTATTAGGATAGAACAACCATTATCTAGTCTTAGTTAGGCCCTAGGAGTGAAAGTTACAACTAGTTAGAGGCATCCCTAAAGAGAATTCACTCATCCTTGAGTGTGCAAAAAGAGTGAACTTCTATTGTGCATTACTGGAGAACCATGAGGGCTAGAGATGAACCATCGGCTCCTACACATGTAAGCATGAGTTATCTAAGAAATCCTAAGAGGTTTTTATATAACTCAATATGGATGAGATGCAGTAATGAGGTTTCTCTCATAGCTAAATCTCTTAAAATGAGGTAAAAGTTGGTTAGTGTGGGTCATAAAATCTAACTCGTCAGCCCAATCGATGAATCATCTATGTGGAGATGTTTAGATGGGTGTTTTTAGGATATAAAAACCATTTTATAGTCTTAGTTGGACCTTGAGAGTGAAATTTGTAGCTGGTTAAAGGCATCCTTAAAGAGAATTTATGCATCCCTAAGTATGCAAATATAGCAAACTTAAGTCATGCATTGCACAAAAAATGTGAGGGCTAGAGATAAACCATAATCTCTTAAACATGTAGGGATATACCCTATAAGAAATCTTGGGAATATTTTATCTAACTCAAGATGGATGAGACATGGCAATAAGGTTTCTCTCATGACCAAATCTCTCAAAATGGATTAAAAGTTAGTCAATGAGGGTCATAAAATCTGACTTATCAACCCAATCGATGAACCATCTAAGTAGACATGTCTAGATGGGAATTTTTAGGCTATAATGAACTTTGGCTGATATTGGTTGGGCCCTAGGAGTTAAAGTTACAGTTGGTAAGAGGCATCCCTAAAGAGAATTCACTCATCCCTGAGTGTACAAAAAGAGCAAACTTTCGTCATGTGTTGCATGAGAATTGTAAGGGATATATATGAACCATCAGCTCTTACACATGTAAAGATGAGTCATCTAAGAAATTTTGAGATGATTTTATCTAACTTGTGATGGACCAAATCTCTTAGAATGAAGTAAAATTTGGTCAATGAGGGTTATAGAATCTGACTCATCAACCCAATTTATGAACCATCTATACAAACACATTAAGATAGGAATTTTTAAGCTAGAATGACCTTTATCTAGTCTCAATGAACCCCTAAGAGAGAAAGTTGAAGTTGATTAGAGGCATCTCTTAAGAGAATTCACTCATCCCTAAATGTGTAAAAAGAGTAAACTTTCATCATGTGTTGCATGAGAATTGTGAGGGATATATTTGAACCATTAGCTCCTACACATGTAGGGATAAGTCCTATAAGAAATTTCAAGAGGATTTTATCTAAATCATGATGGATGAGATGTGGCAATTAAGTTTATCTTGTAGCAAAATCTCTCAAAACAAGGTAAAATTTGGTTAGCAAGGGATGTAGAATCTAACTCATCAACCCAATCAATGAAACATCTATGTAGACACATTAAGATAGGCATTTTAAGGCTATAATGACCTTTGTCTGATATTGATCAACCCTTGAGAGTGAAAGTTGCAGTTGATTGGAGTCATCCCTTAAGAGAATTTACTCATCCTTGAATGTATAAAATGAGTGAACTTCCATCATATGTTGCATGAGAACCATGAGGGTTATATAAATATTGAGAGGATTTTATAAAACTATTGATGGATGAGATGTGGTAATGAGGTTTCTCTCATAGACAAATCTCTTAAAATAAGGTAAAATTTGGTCAGTGGGTGCCATAAAATCTAACTCGTCAACCCAATTGACAAATTATCTATGTAGACACATTAAGATTGGAATTTTTAGGCCACAATGACCTTTTTCTAATCTTGGTTGACTCTTGAGAGTGAAATTTACAATTTATTAGAGGCATCCCTTAAGAGAATTCACTCATCCCTGAATGTGTAAAATGAACAAACTTCTATCATGCATTTCATGAGAACCATGAGGGCTAGAGACAAACCATCAGCTCCTACATGTGCAAGGATGAGTTCTTTAATAAATCACAAGAGAATTTTATCTAAATATTAATGGATGAGATGTGGAAATTAGGTTTATATTACATCTAAATATCTTAGAATAGGGTAAAAGTTGGTTAGTGGGGGTCATAGAATTTGAATCATCAACCCAATCAACAAACCATCTACACAAACACATTGAGATAGGCATTTTTAGGCTATAAAAAGCTTTACCTAGTCTAAGTCAACCCCTGGGATCAAAAGTTAGAGTTGATCAGGGGCATCCCTTAAGTAAATTCACTCATCCCCATTTGTGCAAAATGATCAAACTTCCATTGCATGTTAAAAAATAACCATAATGGATAGAGATGAACTTTCAACTCCTACACGTGAAGGGATGAGTCCTCTAAGAAAGAGTAGGAGGATTTTATCTAACTCATGATAGATGATACATGGTAATGAGGTTTCTATTATATCCAAATCTCTCAAAATAGGGTAAAATTTTTTTAGTAAGGGTTGTGGTATTTGACTCATCAACTTAGTCAATAAACTATTTACGTGGACACATCAGGATAGGCATTTTTAGGCTATAATGACCTTTATTTGGTCTTGATAAAACCTTGAGAGTGAAAGTTTCAATTGATTGGATGCATCCCTTAGGATAATTCACTCATCCCTAAATGTATAAAATGAGTGAACTTTTGTTGTGTATTGCACGAGAACTGTGAGGGATGGAGATGAATCATCAGCTCTGACACATGCAAGGATGAGTCCTCTAATAAATCCTAGAATGATTTTATCTAAATTATGATGGATGAGATGTGGAAATGAGGTTTCTCTCATATCTAAATCTCTCAAGTTAGTCAATGGGGAAGTAGAATTTGACTCATCAAATCAATCAATGAATTATCTAGGCATACACATCAAGATAAGCATTTTTAGGCTAGAACAACCTTTTTATGGTTTTGGTCAAACCCTAAAAG
The DNA here is from genome assembly GCA_037957365.1 of Torreya grandis. Classification (NCBI taxonomy): domain Eukaryota; kingdom Viridiplantae; phylum Streptophyta; class Pinopsida; order Cupressales; family Taxaceae; genus Torreya; species Torreya grandis. The sequence goes on along the minus strand of JARHVA010001451.1, from coordinate 3,151,240 downwards.
AAAAATTTGTAGTTAATCAAAGGCATCCCTTAAGATAATTTACTCATCCCTGAATATACAAAATGAGTAAACTTATGTTATGCATTACACAAGAACTATGAGGGATATAGATGAACCATAAGCTCTAACATGTGAAGGAATGAGTCCTCTAAGAAACATCAGGAGGATTTTATCTAACTCATGATGGAAAAGATGTGGAAATTAGGTTTCTCTCTCAATAAAATCTCTCAGAATGGGGTAAAAGTTGGTTAGTGAGGGTCGTAGAATTTGAATCCTCAACCCAATCAATGAACCATATATGTGGACACATAAGGATAGGAATTTTTAAGCTATAATGACCTTTGTCTGATCTTGATCAACTATCGGGATAAAAAGTTGAAATTGATAAGTGGCATCTCTTAATATAATTCACTCATCCTCAAATGTGTAAAATGAGAAAACTTCTATTATGCATTACACAAGAACTGTGAGGGCTAGAGATGAACCGTTAGCTCCTACACATGCAAGGATGAGTCTTATAAGAAATCCTAAAAATATTTTATCTAAGTCATGATGGATGATATGTGGAAATTATGTTTCTCTTGTAACTACATCTCTCAAAATAGGGTTAAATTTAGTCAGTGGGGCTGTAGAATTTGACTTGTCAACCCAATCAATGAACCCTCTATGTGAAGACATCAAGATAGGCATTTTTAGGCTGAAACCCCCTTTTTCTAGTCTCGGTAGACCCCTGGGAGTGAAATTTTCAATTGATCAGAGGCATCCCTTAAGAAAATTCACTAATCCCTGAATGTGAAAAATGAGCAAACTTTTATTATGCATTATACAATAACTGTGAGGGCTAGATATGAACCAATAGCTCCTACACATGAAAGGATGAGTCCTATAAGAAATATCAAGAGAATTTTATCTAATTTATGATTGATAAGATGTGACAAAGAAGTTTTTCTCATAGTCAAATCTCTCAGAACATGTCAAAAGTTGGTCACTGAGGGTCATATATTCTAACTCATCAACCTAATCAATGAACCATCTACACAAACACATTAGGATAGGAATTTTTAAGATAAAATAAACTTTGTCTAGTATAGGTTGACCCCTAGGAGTGAAAGTTACATTTTGTCAGAGGCATCACTTAAGAGAATTCACTCATCTCTAAATGTGCAAAATGAGCAAACTTCTATCATGCATTGCAAAAGAACCGTGAGGGCTAGAGATGAATTGTCAGCTCCTAAACGTGAAAGGATGAGTCCTATAATAAATCTTTGGAGGATTTTATCTAGATCATGATGGATGAGATGTAGTAATGAGGTTTTTTTAATATCTAAATCTCATAGAACATGCCAAAAGTTGGTCATCAAGGGTCATATATTCTGACTTGTCAACCCAATCAATGAACCGTCTATGTGGACACATCAAGATAGGCATTTTTAAGCTACAAAAAACCTTTTTCTAGTCTTGGTCCACCCCCAAGAGTGGAGTTCATAGTTGATTAGAGGCATCCCTTAAGAGAATTCACTCATTCTTGAATGTGTAAAATGAGTGAACTTCCATCGCGCATTTTGGGAGAACCATGAGGGATAGAGACAAACTATCAGCTCCCACACATGTAAGGATGAGTCCTATAAAAAATCCCAAGATGATTTTATCTACCTTATGATGGATAAGATGTATAAATGAGGTTTTTCTTGCAGCCAAATCTATTAGAACATGCCAAAAGTTAGTCACTGAGGGTCATATATTCTAACTCAAAAATCCAATCAATGAACCATCTATGTGGACACATCAGGGTAGGCAATTTTAGGCTATAAAAACTATTGTTTGGTCTTGGTTGACCCTTGAGAGTGAAATTTATAGTATTGGTTGACTTCTGAGAGTGAAGTTACAATTGATTAGAGGTATCCCTTAAGAGAATTTTCTCATCCTTGAATGTGCAAAATGAGTGAACTTATATCATGCATTGAAGGATAATTTTGAGGGCTAGAGATGAACTATTAACTCCCACACGTGCAAGGATGAGTCCTCTAAGAGAGCATATATAAGACTATTTTCATGTTTTCTTGAAAAGATATACAAAGAGAAGGTGAAAATTATTTACTTAAGGTAGATGAAATTAATATAAATTATTTTGAATTCTCTTCATTTCAAAAAGATAATCTTCTCTACTCATGACACAACCCATGTGAAGGTGGAAGCTCATCTGGTGCCACTAACCTACATTTAAATTGTTAGTAAAATTTTTAAATAAAAATAAACACATAATCATAAAATAGTTGAAAATTAAAATACATTAAATCAAATAACTTTATTATATTAATTTGAAACACTAGATAAACTTACAATTTCAATCTAACATATCTTCAAGATCAGCTCTATTTGTAATTATTTCAATAATCACTTCATGGTCATATTCACACACTCTCCACAAAGTTCTATTGTGAGGCTTTCCATGATATTTGATCATTTGAATATTTTTAGCAATAATAAGGTTTGAATAATGAATCATTATCATGTGTGTTTCAAAGTCCTCAAATAACAATTGTTTTATTTTTATGATAATACTTACAAAGCCAAGCTCTCTTAATTACTATGGATCTAGTGGGATAAATTACCTATTCTCCATCCATAACATTTGTAGTTAATTTTTTTTCATATACATAATGACACAAGTAGTAGCATGTTCCCTCATCATTTTTCTTAGGTGCAATAAATTTAAAAACATGCCCTGCATTTAAAGTATAATCAAATTATAAGAAAATGTAGGAAAAAATAAAAATATCACTAATATCTAAGGTTGTATATTTAATTAAATAATAAATTGTACCTAGTTGCATAAGATTTGAGATGTGGTTAAAGTCAAATGATGATGCCATTTCATGATCTATCAATTTTTGGAGTGAATGACTACTCTCTATAGGTGATATGGGTCTACAATACCATTAGTCAACCTATTCTTTTGATCACATTCATTCCAATTAAATTCCATATATGAGGAACAAAAACATGTCATATCCCTAGTATAAATAGTCCATGAACTTAAATTTGAGATTTGAATGGAGTGGAAAGCACTCAATCTAGGTATTGTAATGTAATTTTCATACATTACCTTATGATGTTACTTTATTAACCAAAATAATTTTCATATATGAGAATGTTTATCTGATCCATGACAAATATTTTCATTACATCAAGTCACAATACTTGTTGCATCAATAAAATTAGCACCATCCGTATGCTTTGCTTGCTCTTTTTTAAGGGCTCTTTTTACACATGCACCAATACCATCATGTTCCCCTTTTCCATGCCCAACCTCAAAGAAGCTCTAAAAATGTTGAATGCCATTATTTTTATGCATTCTGTTTAACCAGTAAAATATTCAATATTTATTAAACCAACCTACATAATTGTTTAACAAAGTGTAATGTGTATCAAACATGATTTATCTTGCATTCATATTCATATTCATATAAAATAACTCAAAACAACCCTAGGAAAACTTTGAAGAATGTGATCTATCATCACTCTTATAAAAATGGTACTCCCTCCAAATCTTTTTGTTACCATTTTTACTATCAGGTGCATGTCTGAATGTAATATGAACAAAAATTCCAACTTGAATTGAATTATAATACTGGGATTGAGCCTCATTTGATGGTTGTAGTGTGTATTTCTTAGCAAAATCCATAATCGAAATAATGCTGCCAACTGAGAAGTTATCCTTGCATGTTTTGAATTGATTATTTAACCATTTTGATTTGTGTGTGTGTTTTACATATTGATAGATAATATTGTTTTTGAATTTAAACATGAAATCACATATATAAATTTTGGTCATAACCAATTCACATCTTGATGACTCTTTTCCATCCTTTAACACATACTTAATAGATTTGTACTTATTATAATCAACTAGTTTCTTTCTAAATTCATGTGAAGTATCTTCATGTAAACAACTCATCAACTTTGACAAACTACCACAACCATTACATGTTCCATCTAAACATTGTTTGCAAAAACAAATTCCCTCATGCCTTTGATAGAAAAGACCTTGGATTAATTCTCTTGATGTTTTAGGTGGGGAAGACACCATACATTCCTACAAAATCTTCCTAGTATGTAAAGTACAATGTATATAATGAAAAACATAAAAATGCATATAAAAATTCAACATGTACCCTAAAACAACATATGGTGTGTGCTTGGTTGATTTTAACATAGAAAGGCTTAAAAATCTCAACTAACCTTTGGCTAATTATCAATTGGCCATTAAATTTTTCAATAAACTTTTTATAAAAAACTTTTTCCATCATGTCTAAAAAATGTTTTCCCTGCGGCTCATGATTTTTTGAGCCTTTTATTATTTTAACATCTTTTACATTAGATGATACCCTTATGTTTTCATGCCAAAAAATTTCAATAAATTCTTTTATTCATTCAAATAATACCTTATCTTTTTGTGGGATTCTACCACTAAACGCCCAACAATCCATGAGTGAAGGGTCATCAAGCCTTGTTCTTTTGTTTATGACATTTATTAGATTTTTTAAATTTAAATTCAAGGATTTAATTATTTCACTAAGAATTTGAGCTTTAGATGTTTACTTACTCACTATAGATTCCATTATTACTCGTCTTGCTACATTACTATCTTTATTCTAACTTTTATTTCCCATTACTTTAAATGCATTAAATAGATTCTTTACTATTGTACTATTTTTTCCTTCCATGTTTAATATTCTTAACCCCAAATTATGCATCATAGGGCACATTTTTCATTTTCATTAATTGAACAAATAGTTGACATCATTCCATATGGATTTTATTCTTATATGTATAGTTCAATACACATTGAGCATGGCGTTGAACTATTATTTTTAACATTTTACCTTCCATAGGTTCTATTATTTTTTCATCTATTTAAACAAAATACTCTGGTGTTTGTCTTATTATCCTTGAAGGTGTGGGTGCAGGAGCTATATTTTGTATTAAATTAGGTGGTGTTAACACTTCAACCATAGTAGGGACACTAGAGGTTGACTATCTAAATTAGACCCTATAGGTGAATTAAATTTCTCTTCATTAGGAGACACATTATTTGGGGTCATTATTTGATGTTGATTATCATCATAATTAAAAATTTCATTATGAATAGGTGTTTCATTATATTATGTTTGTCTATATGTTTCATCATTCATTATAAATTTATTATTTACATGCTCTACATTTTGAATTTCATCTTGTAACAAAGATTGACTTAGTTCTCTCATCTCATTCGAAGATAAATGTAAACTAAATTCTATAGAATTGGGCATGTTATTTTCATTATAAGTATTACCTAGTGTAGAAGAATAACCTTCACCTTGCCTAGACGCCCTTATGGTTGCTCTCCTATCTGCTTATCTTTTTCTTTCTTTTTCTCTTTTCTCTTAAATTTCCTCATTTATTAACTCTTTGATTGGTATTTTGTGATGACTTCCTAACTCCATTATTTATCTTTGCCAAAATAAGATAATTATAGATTTAAACTTGGAGAATTCTTAGTGATTCAAAAAAAATAAATGAATAATTCACCAAATTTGAATAGTTGTAGTAGACAAACCAATTTTTAATTTAGAAATAATAAGGCAAATGACTCATTTTCATGGGAAAGACAAAAGGTATTTGTGAATCACACAAGGCATGCATGCTTTCAAAGGCATGCATGCCCTTTGGGATCCATGGACCAACGAGAAAAAGCATTTATTAACACAATAGTAGTTGTGCAAAGGGCATATACCCTTTGCATATGGCATACACCCTTTTCATATTTAGATTTTTTTCCTACTTTCCCTCCAATTTTGCCATAGTTTTAGCCCTGATGGGTCCCAAACCTGGCCAAACTCTATCATGGACCAGCCAAGGGAATTTATAAGAAATTTAGGGGCTTTTTTACTTTTTATCAACATGTTTGGTCAGAAAAAATTTATTATTTTAAAAAAATTTATATGGGTTTGTAGAGGGGAAAGCATATTTTCTGAATATATAATGTATTTTAATGTTAGAATATTATTTATAATTATTATTTAATTTCTAAATGACAAACCTCATTATAGTCTATATACATATCATCACAAATTCCCTTATATTTTTTTAATATTTTTTGAATGTTTATAAAACTTATATCTCAACAATCTACACATTGTCAACTATGCTTTAAAAAATTGATTTTCATGAATTTAAGGTCAAAAAATTATGTTTTAGATTAAGGTAAAAGCAGGTTTTGAAGGGGCCCCAAAACCCTGAAACAAAGTTAGAAAGATACATCATAAACACTCAATAGGAAAAACAAACCTAAAGCCTATTGCAAAACAATAACAAAATCAGGTTTTATAGGGACCTAAAACCACCAAACTAGACCATAAGAAGAAAGATCCCAAGTTTTACAGAGACTTGGAAACTCACATAGGTTTTAAAAACTAAGAACCAGTTATAACATCCAACAAAAGGGACCAGACCCATATGAACAAAAAGACCCTAGTCTTCTAATTCCAGGATCATCTTCATCGCCTCCTTTCTAATCATTGTAGTATCTTGTATGGATATTGCAGCTGAAGTAGCAACATCTTGCATAGCTTTCTTCATTGAGCTCTATTTGGTCCTTTTACTTGGCCCGTCCAAGGATTTTATTTCCTCACTAGCCCATTTTCCAAGGTTTGTTGTAGCTGCACATATACTAGAAGTAACCTCCTCCATCTTCATTCTAATTTCCTTTATAAGCCTTCTGAGATTATTCTCATAATCTTTAAGTTTGATAGGAATATCTCTCATTTGCATTTCCATATTATTGATCTTATTCTGATCAGCTTCCTAATTATGTTCCATTATTTCCATTCTCTTCTTTAGCTCCATTATTTCCTTATACATCCATGAATCAACTTGAAGACTGGCATCAGCTTTGCATTTTGCCAATTTCATGAAGGGAATCCTACTGTCCTTCTGCCCAATGTCACTAATATCTTTAGTATTCTTTTATGGAGTGAATTCATCCTTTTCAGTTTGATCCTCCTTTGTTTTCTATTCTTTGGTAGTAACAAGGTTTTCATTCTAGACAGGATAATCCTTTTCTTGTTCTCTAATCTCCATAGCATGATTGGAATCCTAAACCATATGTTCCTTATCTATTTTTGAAGTTGGATCATCAAGTAAAATGTCCATTTCTTTTTCACTTCCCCCCAACACTCCCTGATTATCCTCATAATCAAAATTTTCCTATTCTATTTTTTCCTCTGTTGTATCCCCTTCTTTTTCATTCTCACTTTTATCTTTACCTTCCAAATTAGAACTGGAATCCCCACTATCCTTCCCTTCCTCTTCCTCAAGACTCTCCTTATCAGAACTTTCTATAGTTTCCCACTTAGTTTCCTCATCAATAATTTGTTTTTTAAAATTGGGGGGTTTAGGTTTGATTTTTTCTTTCCCCTTTACATTTTCATTCTTCTTACTCTGAGAATCCTTGTTTTTGTCAGAATGAGGATTCAAGGCTATGGCATTGTTTTTGCAAAAAACCTTTATAATTAGAATCAGTCCATGCAAGATAGGGCAAGATTCCTTTTTTATATGAGCAAACAGACTTTGAAGTAGTGAATAATGCAAATAGAAAGGAAAGGAAATTCTATCTTTGTGCCTAAAATTATTAAGAAAGACAAAATGGAATTTATGTACTCTTTTTCTTCTACCATCAAGGATGAAATAATCACAAGTGCAACATAAAACTTCTCTCCAGATTCCTTTTATCCGCTCCAAGTCAAAAAAATCTCCGCTCTTTTCCAAATGCTTCTCCTCAGCATCCGTCTTTGGGAATTTTCTATATGCCTCAATAGAAATATTGGTCTGCTTAGAGAATTTTATACCCTCCATTGGAAGCCCCGTGACCTCTGCTATGAATTCCTCAGTGAGCTTCACCGTGACACCATAGAGAGTTACTCTATCACCGACCCAATTTTTGAAGAATGCCGTCATAATGTGGGGTTTAGAACCATGCAACCACTCCATATAACTCACTACCTTCCCTTTCTGAAGAATCTTCCAAACATCCTATTTAGCCTTCCATTCTTCACAATTTTTAGGCTCTTGCTTCTGTGGTTCACCCTTCATTTTGTAGAACAAACAATATTCCAGCAATGCCCACACACTAATGACTAAAAAATGGAGCCAATTATTTTCTACTTGAAATGAAAATTGCCTATTTGAAATGAGATAACCATATTACATTCTCATGAGTGTACCTGTTTAGTGTAAGTAATCTGTTCACTGTAAGGCCACTCCACTAAATCATTAACTTGTTATTCCAAGCAAATCTTTCCCTCCTTTGAATTAATGGTGTCATAATTAATAAGCACTTTGAGATCAACGTGCTTATTTAATGAATCATGCCATCTCACATTTTGCTCTATTCAAACTGCATAATTAGCTATCCAGTCAGCAACCCCATTGGCTTCTCAGTAAGTATGGGATATGGTCACTTTTTCAAATTTTTGAATTAAGGCTTTAATTTCCATCACCATAGCCTCAATAGACCATGAAATTGAGTTTTTATTATTTAGGATGTTTATGATATTCAAGGAATCACCTTCCAGCCATAATTTGGAAAATCCCAACTCAACAACTAGTTTAAGGGTGTAGAGGGCTGCAATAGCTTCAGCAATATGACTATTCGACTTACCAATAGGGATAGCAATAGCATCAATTACATTTCCTACATGATCTCTCAAAACTCCTCCACATCTTGCTCTTCTTGGATTCCCTTTAGCTGCTCCATCAAAATTTCCTTTGATCCATCCAATAGGAGGAACATTCCATTTTACACCTGATCTTGGATTATCAGTCTTCAAATTAGGCCTTTTAGATCGTAAGGGGTTATCAAATTGAAAGGTTTGATCAAGATTCCTCTATGATTTAAAATTCTCCTTAATTTCTCTAATAATATTTTGGCCCAACACCCATCCTGGAAGTTCTTTACTTCTAAATATTCTATTGTTTCTTTCTTTCCATATGCCCCACCATATATGAGGAAGTGTTAGTTTCCAAAGAAAATGAACATCAGTATTCTTTGAGGGACAACACCAACTTTTAAAATATAGATCCGCATTTTTTTGATGAACCCATGTTATACCCTAGAAATTAAGGATCTCAGTCCAAACTTGCTGCATGTAAGAGTAGTGAAAAAACTTATGGTCTGTATCTTCAAATCCATTTTTGCATAAAATACACCTATTAACCACATTTATTCCTCTTTTTTGCAAATTTTCAAGAGTCAAGATTTTATTTTGAAGTAGAGTCTAGAAGAAAATATTAATTTTGGGGATGAGCCCCTTCATCCAGGCACGGGACCACAAAGGTTGATTACCATTTTCCTTTGAAATAAAAATAGTGGATACTTTAAATTGTCCACTAGGATCATCATGCCAAATAATCTTATCCTCAAGATGGGGATAAAGAGAGACAACATTGAGAGATAATTGAATATTTTTGAAGTCTTGATTAACATCAGTTAAATTCACCCAGGAATTATTCTACCAATATTGACTTACAAGTATACCGTATCTCTGCTTACAATGATCAACAACATCCTTATCTTGAAAATATTCTATCAAAGGATAATCTTTTAACCAGACATCATCCCAAAATTTCACCTTTAGTCCATTAGCAACTTTCTAGGAACATCCTTTTTCTAAGGTTTGTTTGGTCCCTTGAACAACCCCCCATATGGAAGAGGGTCGAATTACATCAGGGTGAGAAAAGAAATCAGAAAGGGTATTAGCATTGAAGAGATACTTATGTTTCCATATAGTACTCCACTCTTTGTTTTCATGGTAAACTCTCCATCCCAATTTGGCTAAGAGAGCTGTGTCCATGCTTCTAAATTTTCCTTATTCCCAATCCCCCTTCCCTGAAAGGTTTGCATATGTTATCCCAGGAAATTAAAGGCATCCTCCTTTTTTCCTCAGTACCAGTCCAAAGAAAATTTCTTTGAATTTTTGCAATAGACTCTGCAAATTTAGTAGGAATTCTAAAAAGACTTAGTGCATAAGTGGGTATACTTTGAAGACTAGCTTTGAGAAGGGTTAACTTTCCTGCCTGACTTAAAATATTTCCTTTCCATCCCACAAGTTTCTTACTGAACTTATTGATAAGCTCCTCTTAGAAGGCATTAGGGACTTTCAACCCAAGAGGAAGACCCAAATAAGATGAGGGTAGAGATCCTGTAGAGCATCCAAGGATTTTATCAATTTTATTTTGCCTCTAAATAGGGGTGTTAATAAATAACACTGCACTTTTATTCCAGTTAATCAATTGACCAGCGGCAGAAGAATATAAATTAATAGCTTTCTTCAAATTTCTTGCTTCCTTAACTTCAGCTTTACCCAGAAAGATAGTATCATCAAAAAATTGTCCATGAGAACAAATTAGAGGATGGGAAGAGGGTTTTAAACCCTTAAATAAACCTTTATGGACAAAATCCCCTATATATCTTCCCAAGAAATTATCCATAATTACAAAAAGTATAGGGGATAAAGGATCACCTTGTCTCAATCCCTGTGATGGATTGAAGAAATGGGATGAACTTTCATTTACCAATACAGCAATAGAGGAAGTATAAATCAACTGATAAATAATACCAACCACCTTTTGGTCAAATCCAAAAGCTAAAAGACTATTTGAAAGGAATAATCAGTCCACCCTGTCATAAGCTTTAGCAATATCAACTTTCATTATGAATCCCTGATTGTTAGAACATGACAATGAGTGAATATTCTCATGAGTTGTGATAATAGAGTTAAGAATTTGTCTACCTGGGATAAAACCATTTTGTTGATCAACAATTATTGAAGGGATCACTTGAATAAGTCTGGAAGTAAGAACTTTGGAAATAATCTTATAGAAAGAGTTACAAAGGCTAATCGGTCTAAACTGATTAGGAGAATCAGCATCAATCTTCTTAAGAATCAAACACAGAAAGGTGGAGTTAACTTACTTAAGAATCTATTTAGCTCCAAAGAATTCCTTCACAGCATCACTTACATCTTTACTAACAAATTTCCAAAGTTTTTAAAAAAAGAACATGGGAAAGCCATCAGGTCCAGGAGCTTTATCTCCTCCTAGAGAACAGACAGCTTTGAAGATTTCATCATCCTTTGGAATTGAACTTAACATTTTATTCTATTCCTTTGAAACCATTGGAGGAATCACTCTTAGAATTTCAGCCTAACTATCCATATTAATATTAGAATCAGCCTTCATGAGGGATGAGAAAAAAGACTCCATTTCCTCCTTAATATCCTTTTCCTCTATAATCTTCAAATCTCCCTTTTTTAGGTATGATATATGAAGTTTAGCTCTATGCTTTAGAGTGGATAGATGGAAATTTTTTGTGTTTTTGTCTCCTTCACTCAACCATAATAGTCTAGATCTTTGTCTCCAATAGATTTCTTCTTTAGTGATAATATCTTGATATTTAGCCAACTTCTCATTTTCTTCAATAAGGAGATCATGAGTATATCCATCCTTCTGAATTTTTTCTTGAGTTTTAAGAATTATGTTCGTACACTTTCAGTTTCAATTTTCCAGCTATCTTGACTTGTAAAATTATTTAAAAATTATATATATAATAATAAATTAATAAAAAAAATTCTCAATAATTTTTGACATTTCACCTATCTATATATGAAATTTCATACAAAAATTTAATCATTTACTCAAAAAAGTGTGTTCATATATATGCACTTTCCTTATATGTTTACAAAAAATGACCAACTTATTATCATAAATGCATCTATTTCATACACTTTTATCATCTGGGTATTGAAATAATTATATATTTAGAAACTACATTAAAAATTTCACAATTCATGTTTTTTTATGTCATTGTCAAATTCCTTTTTGAAGTATCTCTAACATTCTCTCCAGATTCAACTATTGTTATTCTAGAAAAAAGGTGTCACTTTATACCCCCTTTTGGCTCCTACTATCTTGCATCTACCCATAACAATCATGTTGAAGAAACACCAAGCTTTCCAATGGACCAAAGAAGGGAAGATCAGTTTTGAGGCCATTAAAGAAGCCATTGCTCAAGCACCTACACCAATCAATCCTAATTTCTCTAAGGATTTATTCTTGTATAATTTTTATAATACTAATATAATCTCTTCATGTTGATGCAATAAAATGATGGACTTGAGAAACCCATAGCCTTTTCTAGTCAAAGACTTAAAGACTATGAAGAAAGGTATACCTATGTTGAGAAGCAAATGTTGGTTGTGATAATAAGTGTCAATAAATTCAAACATATGGTGTCTAATAATAAGATTAATGTGATGGTCTCTCACCCAAGCATAAGATACTCCTCTTGAACAAAGATTTAAATGAAAAGAGAGATAGGTGGATAACCAAAGTGATGGAATATGATGTAAAGATCAAGGCCACCAAGCTTGTAAGAGGAAGAGAGTTATGTGAACACCTAGCATCAGAATTAAAGGAAGAAAAAGATGTGGTTTTAGCATTACAAGAAGATCTTAGTATAACTACAACTTCATCTCCTCCAAGTTAGAGATAAGAAATGGTGAGATTAGTTAAAATAAGTGATTATCCTAGAGGTTTAGATCAAGTAAAAAGGAGATAATTTAGTATTCAAGAAATACTTATGTCCCTATGGATGGATTCCTATTTAGGAAGGATCTTAATGGGGCGATACTTATGTGTGTTGAAATAAATCAGGTTTAAAAACCTCTTGAACTATTCCATGATGAATGAGTAAGAGGTCACTTTGCACCTAGAATTATAGTTACAAAAATAATGAGGGTTGGTTACTATTGGCCTAACCTATTCAAGGATGTATATGCTTGAATTATAAGGTGTCAAAGGTGTGAATTTTTTTTAGTAAAACAAATACTTTCATCCCTTCCTCTTCATCCAATTTAGGTTTAACAACCATTCATGTAATGGGAGCTTGATTTCATTGGAATGTTTAATCCCCCATGTAGTGGTGGTCACAAATGGGTCCTTACATCCATGAACTATCTTAAAAGGTAGGTAGAAGTAGTGGATCTCAAAGAGGCTAATGAAACTTTAGTTTTTCATTTCTATTAGATCATAGTAACAAGTCTTGGAATACCTACGACTATAATTTCTAATAATGCCATGACTTTCAGTGGAGTGAGAATAATGGAATGGGCTCTACAACATGGAATATATTTGAGCACCTCTTCAAATTATTACCCTCAAGGAAATGGACTAATTGATTCCAATAACAATAATTTAATTGTAATTATGAAGATAAATATAGAGTAAAATCAAAGAGTTTGGCATATTAAGTTGAAGATATCCCTTTGGGATGATAGGATCACTCCTAAGGTTACCAGTGGTAATTATCCTTATATGCTTGTCTATGGGAGAGAAGATAGGTTACATATCTCACTTGAGTTATCAACCCTTAAATTGGAACTATTATCAGAGGTTCTTAAAGCATCAAAACATGCTAAGGATGAGGATAGCTATTAGATACTTCATGTGTATAGGACAATTTATCATGAGAATACAAGAAACTAGATGATAGAAACATAAAGTGCATTAATTATTCTACATTATTAAGGAATTAAGAACAACTAGTATTTCATAAATAGAAATAATCAAATTAATTAAACAAAAAGTAGCCAAAACATTACACATGAGAATGCACACAAGGAATATAATAAATCACACAAGTAACCATAACTAGATAAATCTCTATTGATCTCTTCAAAAGTGGAACCCTCTTCTTCTTATAGAAAAAAGTATATATAGACATTTCTAGTTTATGACTATTCATATTCTTCTTATGCTTGGCACCAAAAGTGGAGTCTATTCATATTCTAGCCTATTACAAGTCATGAAGATAGAATAAAATAGACTTACGAAACAAAATGATTACATAATGTATGAATATAGGATAAATATCATGTGCATCTTTACAATCCATGTTCTTCTACTGACTCTTTATTGGTATTAAAATGTTGGCTTATCCCAAGACAATGTTGTATGATCTATGATAATGTACAATTGACCAGAGGCTAAAGAAATGGTTATAGCAATAATATTCATAGTAATCACTCAAGGCACTATTTCTAATTTTTACCTTTTGTGTACTACTTAGCCACCCTTTCAAGTTTTCAACTAAGTATCATCCCAGCCTAACACCTTTTCAATTTTTCAATAGGCTATCATAACCATGCAGATGCCCTTTATGGGTTTTAAACCAACCTAACCCTACTTGTCTTACTAAGTCATCCCTAATACAAAATGTTATATGATTTTTTTCTAAAAATTTATACTCTACATAGTACTTGATGGTGGTGGCATAGACTCAGATGATGATTGATAAAAATAGTCCTTAAACTAGCACTATGTATCCTTTCATTGAGTGATGATCTATTAGAGCTCTGATGGTGGCCTATACACAAATGTATTGAAAATATGGGAAACTACACTAGTGAAGGGAGTCAGACACATTTTTTAGGCATTCTAATCCAACATCACTTCTTGGATCAATCATAATAGGGTGCACAATAGATCATGGAAGATTATGATATTCTTGAGATCTACATCATTTATTATACTCAAGGTTACCTTGGTTTTTGCAACCCTTGTTTGGATCTCTCAACTTAGCTTCTCCATCTTATTTGCATGCCATTGAGCTTGAAGGTTGGTGAAGTAACTACACAAAAACTAACTCTACTAATTTAAAATATTGTTGAGAACATTATCCCTAGAATTGAGTGATTCCTAGAGTTATTTATCCTTCTCCTCCCTAGTGGTAATATGGATGGCCATGGTTACTTTAGTGGTGGCAGTCATTACAAAGTCTATGCTAGAACTAGCTAAAGAGGTACCTAGTTGTTGTTTCTAGTCCAACAAGCTATGTGTAATCTATTGATCTTAAAGTATCATAGTGTCAATAATTTATTGATATTGCTCTAGTAGAATAATGAGTGTTTTAGCCTTATCCTTAACATCTTGACCCAATGTGATAACTACATAGAGTTTTAATACTATGCACTAGTCCTTTATTAACTCATAGATAAGTGTCTTGAGTCTATGTTGGTCAGACATTACTTGGTCCTTGATTTCTCAAGTGATCAACTCAATACAAGGGTCTTAGATAAGCTTGAAAACTTCATGCAGGTGAGACTTCAACTCGATGTTCTCAACTTTGGATTTATCAATATCCTATTCTAGAGAGATGGCCTTATACTTAATTGAATCTTAGAATGCCATGGTTCACTATAAATATTTATTTAATGGAAATTTAGAACCATCTAAGGATGCTTCCTGATGGAGTGGGAATGCTACTAAATTTCTTGCAGTCACTAAAGGTTTAGGTCATGGCATGGTCACAAGTGAAAGTGATAATATGGTGTGTTGATCACCCACAATTGGAATGTCCCATAGCCAGACTCCTCCTAATGGAAATTATAGACGTTATACACCTATTAAAGCTATGGGTTGATCTTTTTATTGCTTTGGTTACTCTGACCTAACTTTTTATTCAAACACTTATTATTATTGTGCCATAGCCTCTTATGTAGGATTCACTTACCACATAATGTATTCATCTTGTTTTCTCTTGATTTATTTTATTGCCTTCCTATTGAGCTCATCCTCAATAATTTTTTTTCTCCTATTCCTCCTCTTATAGATTTTGTGCATACTCTTCTTTATTTTTCTATTGTTCAAGCATAGTAACCTTGTCTTATTTGGACTTAGCCTGTGCCTATGTCATTAGTTCAACATGTACATTAATTGCACTTGCTTGTTGTTCCTACACTTGGTGCTACTATTTAAGCAAGGTTTCATCTTCTTCTTTATTCTTCTTTGTAGATTCTTAAAATTGATATTATATGAGAGTGGCATCCTTCAGGTCCTTTTTTGCATGCACTATTTCATCTTGTTATTTTTTATCTTCTTTTGCCTTGGCCTTGCTAATGAGCACAACCTCTTTGTTCTTCTAATCTTCATTCATCTTATTTTAGTGCACCTCTTACACTTGATTTTTTACATCAACAACATCTTGTACCTTCTGATCCACCTCAAGATATTTTTATCAATCAACCTCTATGTCTTAGACCTTTTTCATGGATTTGAATTATTCAACTTGATGAATTGATTGTTGATTTTATTGTTATTGGGCCTGCTCCTTCTGGCACTTCTTTTATTCTTGTCTAACTCATCATTATATTATGTGGGTTGCTTCCTCCTATGAAGGCTATTGTTCTTTAGGTGTAGGTTGTTCTGGTGTGAGCTCTTCTACCTTTAGGATTTTTTGTGAAGGTGGTAAATCACTTAGCTAGACCATGGATCTAGAGACATGTGATTTCTTTTACCTCAAAGTAACTAGCCTATTTTTTGGGGGTGGTGAAGTCAAAGATGGAAAAGGCTACACTTCCTATGTCATGGCTATCCTATCAAATGTGTGTTCTTCCAAGGTAGGAGAAACCCTAACCTCTTATTGAGTTTTGGGTCTATGCACCAAAGACTCCTATAGACTTTTTGGTAGTGGTACAAAGACATTGATGACTATGAAAGTGGTCAAAGGTTGTTGCTATAAGAGGTCAACCCTTATTTGTATTTGTTTAGCTTCTTCACACATAGTGTTGACCATAATGGATGCAGGGCATGGTGTTAGGTCCACCCAAAGACTTGTGGGACCTTATTATGCACTTGGACCATCTATACTACCTTTTAAAAGAACTCCTCTTGCCTATCATATAAGTCACCTACCATATATATGACCATCACCTAGTAAACCTCCTAGTCATCCACTCCCATCTAATACAAGTTATAGGAGCTTGTGATCTAGGGCACATTAGGGTCATCTAGATAGGTTGTGGTGTTCCTCATCTTATGATTTGGTAGAGATGATGGTGGTTTTTATTTGGTGGAGATATTATGCTTTCCTTTCTTCTACGGTGAGGTTGTTGCTTCTAGTTGTTATTGTGTTGAATAAACTTCTATGCTAGGTGGTATGGCTTGGAGTAGTGTCACATGATTAGATGCATAAGATTTTTGTTTGGTGACTTTGGTTTACACCATGTCCATAGTCACAAAAAATGGTAGGGGTATATTGATGATCTTGATATCTCATGAATGTAGATGAACACACCTTTTGGGAGTAAGGTGAAAACAACATGTTATCCCAAGTATTACATAACATCTGTTATCACTCATGGATGTGTAGAAATTAGATCCAAACACTCCTCCAACTATGTCTTAAATTTTCCCTCATGTGTTAGGGCATTGCACTCAAGTTTCTAGATCATGTTTCAGAATTATTATGTTGGCCAATAGTTAGTGTTAGGGTTCACCTCTTCTTTAGGGAACTTATATTGAGTAAAACATAGTAGAAAGATGAGAAATTTGTACTAGAAGTTCTATTTGGAAGTTGTGCAACACTTATCAATGTTTGTAAGTAGCTCCTATATAAATTATTTAGGCTAATTGAAATACTAATTGCAGTGAATCATGTGATGTGAAATGTCTACCACCCCTTTAGGAATTTGCTTCACCAACTTGGTGGTCTATCAAAATTTCCATGTGAGGCACTCAACCAATATTTACACTATCTCATCTTGAATATCTTAAATTTTGATTCCTCAAAACCTCTAAATATATAAATCTCTAACCTCTTGAAGGATAGGAGGTGTTATTTTATTATATGGAGAAAGAGAATCACCTTGTGTAGTCATGCCTAAAGCTCAGTCCATTGCTTCATTATTGATGACTATTGTGGTGTTAGGGCTAGTGTAAATGTTTCCATCATTGTAGAGACCAATAAATATTTGTACAATATCCCCAAAATAATTTAAATTGGGAATGAAAATTAAGCACTTAACATTTGGGTTTTTAAATCTATGTGGGACTGCAAGCACAAGTGGTTTCACAACATTGACTAGATTTGGTCAAAATATTTTCTGCTCTACTACTTAAAGGTAATCAAATGGATCTAAATCAGTGAATTTTATCTATTAAAGGGTAAGGTTGATGCCCATTACTTCCTTTTAAATATTTTTCAAGCTCTTGATGAGTTGAGAGTGATCCATGATCTCTTAATAGTGAAATTAAAAAACTTTTTGCTTTCTACATAGTAAAAATTAGCTCAGCTCTTAAAATTTTACTTATGAAAATATTTACAAGAATGGAATGTAGACTTGGTTTATAACCTTATGCTTTTATATATTTTAAACCTATTGGTTTCCACATAGATGTTGTGTTGGACTATCTATTCGATATCAATGTGAATGTTGATGTGGTAAATCTTATCCAATCTAGAAATTAAGGATAATTGATGCATGCATCAAGATATGCTATTATATTTTTGGTTATATTTACTAGAGTATGAATAGATGATGTTGATCAACAACCAATTTGGTGAAGATTAGAACAATCAAACCTTAGATCTAGCATTAACTACTTAAGGATGACTGGGATATGATGAATATATTAGCTAATGTGACTTGATCATGCATTTATTGGACTTAATTGCTTAATTTCACTCTTACTAACATAAAAAATGGCACTCATATATTATTCTATGTATGGTTGGTACATTTTATACTTCTTATCCTTGTTCTAAAATCTATTGAAGAGATCATCTACAAACACACACACACACACACAAAAATAAATAAATAAATAAATAAAACATACAAAATGGGAAATCCTAATCTACTCGATGTTACTTAGCATCCACTTATTCAGAAGAAAGAGATCAATTAAGACTATTCGTGGTAGGGATTAAGCCTAAAAATATTCATCTACCCTAACAAAATGGTTCCCTATAAATATCTCAAAATAATGGTTCTTTATTGAAATATTTCATGTATAACATAAATTCCTTTCCATCTAATCTATAATTTACTTGAGAATTCTTCAAAGCAATTATCATATAATAAAACTGGTTGATCTTTGTGAAATTCCTTATGGCATAGATTCCTATCGTACCATGATTTTTGGATCTAATTATGAACTTAATACATCCAATATGTTATAAATTGATACTCATTGATCAAACTAATTTTAAGAAGCCTATTTTGAGAGATTCACAATCCCTTAATTTTATAACCATTGCAATACATAGATTGGGTACCAAGTATTCCATTAGCATTACTGTTTTAAGCCCATAGACCAACTAAAATTGAGTAAAACCTATATCCATCTTATAATGTGTATAATAAGACCAAAGAATCATAGGAAGGTGATCTTCCCAATCATCCCTCTTGGCATCATATATCTTGCCCAATATTTTATTAGAATCTTCAGCTTAGCCGTTAGCTTGTGGATGGTATGCAGTAATTTTATGATGAGAAGTCATTAATTAATTTAATAAGAGATTTTATATTATTTTTTAGGAAGTGTATCCCTCAATCACTGATGATATTGATGGGGCATCTAAGCCTTTTGATGATATTCCCATAAAGGAACTTTATTGCATCCTTCATGCCATAGCTAGGTATCACAATAGTTTTAACCCATTTGGTAAATTAATTTGTCATAGTGATAATATACTATGCTTTATTGTATTTAATCAAAGGATTAATCAATCCTAAAAAATCTATACCCCACTATTTAAAATTTTATTCAGATAACAAAGTCTAAAAAATCATTTCATCCTTTTAAAGTGTCTTGCCCATGCATTGACATGCATCTCAATGCTACACTACTCTATGTGCATCCTGAAAAAGGTTTGGCTACCATAACTTGCTCTGTAATAATTTACTTGTAGTAGTTCTCTACCAAAATGACCTATTACTATTCCTTGGTATGATTCCTATAAGAGTTTTGGTCATTCATGTTTTAGAACTACCCTATGTAGTACTTCATCCTTCCCCAAATGATACAAGAGCCCATTTATAATAGTATATTATAAATCTTTAATGACAAACTGCTTCTTATCCCTTTTTTGGTAGTACATAGAGAATACTCCTTGTTTTTATAAAATTAGCAATTACCTAAAAATTCTTAGGTATCATAGAAACTCAAAATAAATGGGCATCAAGAGAGTCTTCTTATATTTCTTCTAGTTCTTACCCATTTGTGATGTGACTATGATGATCTAGCCCAACATTTTCTCTTCCCAGCTTGATGTTGATGCAAAATTAGAATTCTTGAAATAGTATCAACCATATTGAAATACATCCTCTAAGCATAGTCTTATTGAATAAGTAGCCTAGGGATTGATGATTCATGAAAACTTTAAATTGTGTCATAAAAGGATAATGTTAGAATTTTTGTAGTGTAAACACTATAGCCAGTGCTTCTCTTTTAGTTGTCATGTAATTCTTTGCTACATTAGATAACTTTTGGCTTGAAAAATGAATTTGGTGGTCCAATCCACCTTCTTGGCTACACAAGAATGGCACCAACTATGATACCAAAAGCATCAACATGCACATGAAAGGGCTTACTCCAGTCTAGAAAGATGAAAATAGGATCAGTGACCAATCTCTACTTCAGTTTTGTGAAAGTTGTTTTACACTCAAAAGTCTAGACAAAATTCATACCTTTGCATATAAAATATTCTAATGGAGAGGAAATTGTTTTATCTCCCTTGATAAACTTTTGATAGTACTCTATATGGCCAAGAAAATATCACACTTTGATGGATCTGACTGGTGGAGGCATACTAAGAATGACTTCAATTTTAGCCTGGTCCACCAAAATTCCTTCACTATGCACTACATGACCTAACAAGACACTAAAAGTTGTAAAAAATAAGCTCTTTTTCAAATTTAGGTCAATGTGTAGAGATTGATAGTATTCTAACATGAGGTGTATCTTAGACAAGTGTTCTTTATAAAAATAAAAGACTACCTAATCATCTAGATTTACTTCTATAAAGTCATGAATGAAATCCTTAAACGTTGTCACCACTACTATAGAAAAACTTGCAGGTGCATTTTTTAGGCCAAAAGGCATTACCTTATATGTAAAGGATCCCCATTTTATGGTAAATTTTTTTTTAGATATGTATTCTTTTGTGATGGGTATTTGATGATAACCACTGAAGCCATTTGTGAAAGAATAAACTTCATGACCTACGATAGCTTCCAAAACTTAATTCATGAAGGGAATCAGAAATGGATCATTCACACATGCATCATTCAAAATGTGGTAGTCACCACATATTCTAATATCCCATATTTTATTATGCTACACTACCATGGGACTAACCCAATATACCTTCTTTATGGGATATTATATACCCATGTCTTGAATTCTATCTAGTTTAGCCTTCACTTTCAACTTCATGTTTGGATTCAACTTGTATGGTTGTTTATCTATAGGTCATGCACACTCCTTGAGTTTGGTATGCATTTCACCTAGGGATGGATCTACTCCTCTGACTTCTAATAATTTTATGGGAAACACATCTTGATAATCTTTCAAGAATTGCATAGCTTTTGAAACTTTGGATTCAGTCCAATAGTCACCTATATGTGTCAATTTAGGAATATCCTCACTTCTAATATTTTCCACATGATTTTTAATAGGTTATTGATATATCTTGTTATTTTCCTCAATAATATACTCTTGTATCATTCTTTTCTCTTCCTATTCTATAATCTATATGTTATTCAACTTTTCCTCTTTAATGGGTTTTACAACTATGTCCTTCAATGGTTCTACTGGTCAGTTAGGTTTAAAAAATTAGTCAAATCGATATTACCATCAGTATCTAACTCTTCAATTTCTTCCTCTTCATCCTATATTTGGTGGCATGGATACATAAGATATTTTTATTTCACCTTAATAACTTTATATCATTGTATTTTTGAATTCAGATAACTAGCTATGTTTTATGTAGTAGACTTGATTGTGATGCTTAAATCTTCTACACACCCAAGGCATAGGAAATGTTTGATTTTTAGCAATGCATTATGAAACAAAAGATTCTCATCTTCAAACACAAAAGTTTGTATAAAGTTTCTTTGCACCTACACCCAATGCTTTATCTCCCTCCTACATTATTGATGCATATACCAAGCTGATGGTAAAGGGAACAATGTATAATGAAAGATATGAACCTAATACTTAGGTGTCACATTTTATTCAATCCAGACCTCAACACATTTGTGAATATGGATTTTAGGGCACTCACCTTCCTAAAATTAAGGTCAATTACTTTTAATGACCTATGATAGTTAAAATATGCTAATCATAAGTTCACATGCATCATCCCAATTAATTTGGTCATCTTTATGAATTATCCACCATGTCACTGTAACTCCCTTTAAAGTGTAATTCAAGGCACTAACCCATTGATTGAGCATAATCACGTGATATTTTAGGTGCATAATGAATTGATTAATGTCTTTGGTTGTATAATATGAAGGAAGTTGTCTTTATATAGAAAAGACCATTCTCATAGGCTAGAGTTCATGATCACCCCAAGCCCAATTGAGTATATGCGTATTTGAGTCTCCATTAACAAACAAATATTTTTTTTCAAGGCAAAGTGAATTCTCTAGTTGGCTTTATATAATATTTCATATGATCATCTACTTAATAGAGAAAATCAACTTTTGAGTGAGTAGTAGATTTAATAGATATAAAATCATAATACTCTATGATAAATTGAGGTACTAATGGACGAGTAACTTCTGGTTTGGGATTCCATTGTTCATATGTCTTTAACTATTGAGTGAGTAAATATTGTACCTAAGGTTTAGAATGCTTATATAATAAATTAAAATTGTCTACACGTAGAGATTTTGGGTTTTCCTCAGAGTTTACCTTCATCTAGCTATTTTTTTGTGTAACATAAGCAGATTATGATTTAGATAGAATGATGTAGGGTTTATGCATTTTATTCAAAGGAATGATCACAATATTATCTCCTTGATGTACCTCTAACTGATTTTGCATAGTATTTATAGTCATCTGACCATCATATGGCCATTTCTTGCCAATCAATATATGGTAATGAGTTGTTATTATCTTCATATCAATGACTTCAAATTCACCTCATAGGTTCAATTCTGTGACTTTGATCTCAATGTCTTATAATTTTCCAATGGGGTTAACTCTTCCATGGTCTACTAAGCTTAGAGTCATTGGGTTATAACTGAGAATTGGCTATCCAATCACCTCCCATTTAGATTTGGGGATCATGTTGACTGTGCTACCAAAATCAAATATAACATTTGGAATTTCATATCATGTAACTTTAATGTTGATTCACACATCTACATCCCATATTTTCTTTGTTTTTACATACCAAATATATTTTTCTATCTTCTATTTCCCTCATTGTGCACACTCTAATAAATTATGTATCAAGTTTATGATATTCTAAGAAATTTATTCATTATGAATTGTACTTAGTAGCTTCAGTAAATTTGTTATCATAGTAACAAATCCATTATAGCATATAAAGCACACAATCTGACCATACATTTGGGCATCTATTATTGTAGCATCTCCTTTAGTAGTATATTTGTATTTAATATTTTTCAACATCTATGCAACTTCATGCATAAGCCCCTTTTCTATAGTTGGGTCTAGGTATTTATCCTATTTTACTTTCTAGATTCCCTAGTCCTGAGGCATTTTGAGAGGAGGAAATCCTCTCTCTACATGCTGGTGTCTTGTAATGATGTTTAAAAATGCATCTTCCTTAGGTTGTGCAATCATCATGTTGACATTCTTGATGGCCTTTTCCTTTCTTTATTTTTCCAATAAATGGCAATCTTCTATCTCATGTTGTTCATATACCCTGAAATATGCATAATAAGATTATCTATAGGGATTCAAAGGGTAATTTCATTGCACATGATTATACTCTCCATACAAGTAACATTTAAAAGGAGGGAATTATTAATTATTTCCTCTACCACTTTGGTAATATCCTCTATATCCACCCCTAGATCCTCCTCTATTTTATTATACTATATTCTAATGCTAATGTTTTTGGGTATTATCTCCAATCCAAAATTATTATTGCATAACTAGTGAGGTCTAACTAATTTTCTACTATTGCATCATTATCAGATTCTAAGATGCTACATACTAGTATTATGGTGATGGTGGTGTCCAACTCAATGAAAAAGGGGTCCATCTAACTAGACCTTAAGGCTAGTACTGAGATGAATTGGGAACCCATTATGAACCTATTTGGTTTACACAAACTTTATCAACTTCTACGCCTAGACTCATTTACTTTACCAAGGACACTTACTATACAATGATGGAAAATATATTCTTTGTGATATCTTCTTTGAGCTCTTACAATGCCCTAAAATTTTTCTCATCGTGATTGTGTGATTTACAAAAATAACAATACAAAATCTATGACATTTTGACATACTATTGTAGAATACGAAACTATGTTGTTGCATGCCCTACTACTTGATATATTTTAAATAATTCTGTCTTTATCTTAGGATAATTATTCATGTAATGTCCTTTTTACCCACACTCCATGCACCATATATTTAGCTTAGGTTTATTTTCTTCATGATATTATTTTATCCTCTTCATAAAATCTTGCAATGTATTTTCAATATTATAACCCATTATGGGAGCTTCTCCATAGTCTTCAATTTTCTCTACTTGAAAAGTAGTAACTCTAACATCTATCTTAGTAGCATATTGAGTCTGCATTATAGCAAACCTAATCTTGGAATGCAGTCCTTTGACAAACCACATAGTTTTATCTTTGTATTTTAAGGTAAATTCCATATTATTCATAACATATAATAACCTATGATCATAATCATATACTGATTATCCTAACTTCTACGTAATCTCTTTTAAGTCTTGAATAGTCTAACTTATACATTTCTTTATTTTAAATTCTATGATGAGCCACTCCTTAACATGATTTAGACTTGTCTGAGCAATTTATCTATGGTACATAAACTCAAGTGATCTTCCTTTCAATTCCCTTATTAATTCTCAATTATTTATAGACTTGTTAGTAATACCCTTAGCCTACCATCTCATCTCACATGTTAGTAAGTACTGCTCAGGATCTGTAGACCCATAATATGTCACCAAGTTGATAAATATTCATATAACACCCATATTATAAAATGGTGTGGAAGGATCTACTGTGAACATGTTATAGTGGGAGGTTATATTCTATGTAATCTTGCTTGTGCATTTCAAATATTTACCTATGCACTAGGAAAATTAATCTATGTACTCTATTTCTTTGTGTTTCATATTTTTCTTTTCTTGGTTTCAACAAACCTTATGGCATTGAAAGCCTTATAAATTGAGTTTTTTTCAATTTTATTACCCCAATGATGTACTTGTTATGAAAATGGACCTTCCCAACTACTATCTGCCTATTTTTCTATTTGAAAACCTCTACTGAAATCTAATAAATTGGGTTGTGGGGACATGTGCTTTTTCGGTGAATGATTTTTTCTTACAAATTTTTCTTTTGACCTTGAACCTATGATTTATCTATGACTTTATTTTGATTCTTTGATTAATACTTCCTATCCTTCTTTTGATAATACCCATTCTTGTAGTTACACACTACATCTATAATCTAACTGACCTACTTTTACACTATTTTCACCATCATGTTTAAAACTTTCTTCTTCCTCTCATTCTTCATCACTTATTTATTTTTGTTGGCATTCATCTTCTTTTTTCATCTCATCTTTCTTTGTCCTTAATTATTCATCTCTTTCTGCTTGTTCATCACATTTTCCTACTCATTCTTCATCTATTTTACTGTTACTCTTAACTTTACTAATAGATACCTAGGTGTTTTTATATTTACTCTATCTATTCTATTATTATAACTCACAATCTGAATCTAGACTCTTCTCTTGACTCTTCTTCCCTCATGTCTCCATTCTAGATTTAGGTTCAATCCTTATCTACTCATCTAATCATCATTCACTATCATGTTTCACACACACCCATATACCTAAAGTAGCTACTCCATATTGGCTAGAGTAGGCACCATGGTCTTGTCCACAACCAACATCTTTACAAAGATAAGTAGTCATTGCAAAAATTTCCCTTAAATTCCTTTGACTATTACATCTTGATTCCTTGCCAATAAAACTACTTAATTATACATGGATATTTATATTGTCATATGTGATATGGCTATTTTTACCTACACTTTGATATATATATATATATATATATATATATATATATATATATATATATATATATATATATATATATATATAGCATTATGGGGTAGTTGATTATTGCTTTGGTTATATTTTATGATATATGAATATCATGATGTTTTAGTCTAACTACTATTTGTGTGAGGTGGATGTAGGAGAACTCATCCCTCATAGTGTGATGGAGAGAGAGAATCATTAAAGAGGGTGATGTAAATGGTGATGTTGAGAGAAGATAAAGTAGTCAGTTAAAATCCCTACACACACCACATTATTAAGACATGACTAGATGCATAATTGAATGGTTAGCATAGTATAATTTTATACTATTTGCATTTGAAAAGTATAATATACATTATTAGATTAACATAGTATGGATATGGAATTAATTTTATGAAATTATGATTTTGGTGTTTTCATTAAAATAATTTGACTAATTACGTAAACCATTTATTATTAAAATAATGTGAGAAATGTAAAAATAAAAAATAAAATAAATTCAAAAAAATGGAATAAGATAAACAAAATGGAAAGAGTAAATATAGAAAAGAAAGAAAATAAGGATAAAAATCTTTCCATGAGATAAAATAAGGAAAAAACATGCCAAACTTAGAAATAAGGAACAAAAGAGGTAGGTGGCATAGTATCTTGTAGAGGAAGTTATTTT
Source organism: Torreya grandis (assembly GCA_037957365.1). Taxonomy (NCBI): domain Eukaryota; kingdom Viridiplantae; phylum Streptophyta; class Pinopsida; order Cupressales; family Taxaceae; genus Torreya; species Torreya grandis. The sequence goes on along the minus strand of JARHVA010001451.1, from coordinate 3,124,402 downwards.
TAAATTAAAAAACCATACCTCTTTTTCATGTAAGGAGAATTTAAAAATTATATATCTTTAGACAAAAGGAAGAGAAAGGTGTACCATATATGAAAAATAAAAGGAGAGAAGTGAAGGAGAAGGAAGAAGCAGAAGACAAAGGGAGCATGAAAGGGAGCATGAAAGGGAACAAGCTTCAAGAATTTAACCAAGTAGGCACTAATCTTGTGCATCCTCTAAATTTATGTATATGTTAAATAAACTTATATTTTTAAAATTAAATTGATTGAATGGAATAGAGGATTATGCGTATTGAGTTGACTTATTGAATAATGTTTAGGTGAAATGTTAATCTCAGCTAAAAATTAGAATAATGAATAAGTATTTATGGGCAATGATCTAAAAAAAATAGATAAGCTATCAAAATATAATCATATGATTAGCAAAAAATAGATGTTTTCCTTTCTTAAGCCTAGGCATGATGCCATAAATGTTTTGTTTAAACCCAACAATTAGGAAATGAAATTTTGATTATAAAATAATCCAACCAATTACAACAAATCAAAAATCTTAAACTAGTGACCCATAGACTAATTGAACAACTACTGTATGGATAAAATAGTTCAGTCACTGTTATTTCTTCCTGAGCTTAAATATGTAATTTATTTAGATAGGAAAAACCAAAATCTAGAATTTTAAATGCTGGGAAACTTACTTGCTGACACATATGTGAGGTTTTAATAATAATAATAATAATAATAATAATAATTATTATTATTATTATTATTATTATTATTAATTATTATTATTATTATTATTATTATTATTATTATTATTATTATTATTATTATTAATATTATTATTATTATTATTATAGCCATCTATTCTTGGATAAATATAATTCTATTCATAATTAATCTATAGCAGCTTTAATAAGGTGAACCATAAAAATGTATATGTTTATAACTATTTTAATTGGACTTTGGGGTGAATTTAAATTAGTTGTTCCATAATTACCTTGAGCACATTACGTCTAGGATAGACAATTCACTAGAATTTTTATGCCATTATTTTTATCTCTTCAGACTTAGTTGGGTGATATGGGTAAAATGTTTTCTTCCCAAGTCATAGTTAACTGGTGAATGGATATGAAGATTTATATATTATACTAATTGCTTAGACTCACTTTTGGAAAAAGAACTAAAAGGTTAGTTAAACTGGAACATTATATATAGTGTTGACTTTCTTAAGTGTCCAAAATAGAATAGATGTAGCATATAGAACCTGCATTAAATTGCATATGTCCAAAATTCATATACATTAGAATTATGTATTATAATTATATGGTCACATTTTATAATCAAATGCATATTTAAATGATATGGGTAATCACACATATGTGTTATTTAGTAAAGTACCTATAAGTATTATGTCCTCAAGGTGAGGTTTTATAAATTACTTGAAAAAAGTTATAATACTTAAATATATGCATTATAAAACTAGTATCATAAATTTATAAGTTATGGATAATATAAATTTCATAAAAAAAAAGAGAGATTATGGACATAGTCAATTAAGCTAAGAGTAATTGAACTCATATTTATGTATTCATGGTAATTATCAACATTAAGAGAGATTGGGGTTACATAGAAATTCAAGTGTAATTATCATCTTTCATATGAGATATCCAAGAATGTATAAAATGATTTCCTTAGTGTGATAATGTAAACATGTTATTATAATTTTTTGGAACTATAAGTATTATCTTAAACAAGTGAAAATAGCTATGTGATAGGTATTGTTATTCGTAAGTGAGTTCCTATTAAACTAGAGATTATTATTAAATCTAGTCTTTTGGAATGTTAGGACACAAGTCAAGTGTAGTGAATACAACCCCTAAATTATAATATAATACATTCAAGTGGAAAGAATATGTAAAAATTTGAATTTCATAGTAAATATCTTTTGAAGTTGTGATTGATTATTTATATTTGAGTAATTATGGATTATGATATTATGGGTGTCATAGGAGATGTTATTTAAAAATTACTTAAATAATTAGAGAATTTTAGTTTAGACATATAATGTACCTAGATGGTATAAGTTATGGATATTATTCTTATTATATATGTGTTATGTATATTTCATACATTTGATGGACTAGATGTATGCATTTATGATTACTTGTATACTTAACATGTATATTGTATGCTGGTAGGAGGTAATATGTATGAATATGTGGTTATATTTTTATTAATTCAATCTCACATTTTCAATTCTGAGTAAGTATTGAGATAGACTTCACTAGCTTAATAGTATCACCATGCTTGATGAAGGTAATCCAATCAGGTGGTGTGTTTGAAATTGACTGATCCTAAGGATCATTAACAATTGAAAACTTTGGCTAAAGTAATGTTAGTTAGACATTATCATTTCATATGTATGGTGTAAATTTTTGTGCAATATCATGTTAGGATGGATTTATTTATGGCACACTACATGTTTTATAAATCATATAGCACATGGGTACTAGCTTGTCTCTCTAGATTCTCACACTGTTACTATCTACTCATCTATGAAGAAAGGGTCATTCCCTAATGCAAGATTATGTAGGGAATCAATGGTCCATGATTGGTGTGGAAAAGGGTTTGAATAATGTTCTCCCTCCCCATATTAGTACTTATTGGGAGATGACACTTAAGATTACAATAGATATTAGAGTTTCAGGAAACTCATGCTCCATGGATCAATTAATCTTACATTTTTACTTTGTATAATATTTGTTACTGAAAATATTAAACTATTAAATTTTAATTATTTACTATAGTACTTTGACATTGGAGGCTATAGGATTATTCCAACCATGGTTGGAAGATTGTATATACTTTTTATTATAGTATGATGTACTTCATATTGATAGATGATATGTGATGTAATATGATTCAATTACAATTATCATATAACACATGGGTACTAGCTTGTCTCTCTAGATTCTCACACTGTTACTATCTACTCATCTATGAAGAAAAGGCCATTCCCTAATTCAAGATTATGTAGGGAATCGATGGTCCATGATTGGTGTGAAAAAGTGTTTGGATAATTCTCTCCCTACCCATAGTAGTACTTATTGGGAGATGACACTTAAGATTACCATAGATATTAGAGTTTCAGGAAACTCATGCTCTATGGATCAATTCATATTACATTTTTACTTTGGATAATATTTGTTACTGAAAATATTAAACTATTAAATTTTAATTATTTACTATAGTAATTTGACAATGGAGGCTATAGGATAATTCCAACCATGGTTGGAAGATTGTATATACTTTTTATTATAGTATGATGTACTTCATATTGATAGATGATATGTGATGCAATATGATTCAATTAAAATTATCAATCAAAGTATATGATATATGATCTTTGATCTGATACTCACACTATGGTGTAATCTTATTTTAATATTTATGCTTTAAAAAAATCATGTATTTTTATATGGATCTTAGTGGGGATGTTACATGTGGTATCAAATTTGTGGCTCAAACTCTAGGTATATATGAGTCCACTAACACTTTTGTATATTTTTATTTACTAGAAAGGAGATGGGGAAAGCAAGAGTATCTAGAGAGGGTCCATCTATTATCAATGATAATAACCCTTCATTTGATCCTAATCAACATGCCATGGATCAAGTGGCAAAATTGGATAAACTCATCATAGTCATGAATGATACTAGGGATCAAATCATAGCCTTGAAATTAGAATTTCATGACCATAGAGAGGAAGAAAATTAGGAATAACCTAATAAGCATCTTGTTGAGTAAGAAAATCTTTAGGATGTGAGAGCACAGGTAGCTATAGAGTTGGTTAGGGACATCAAAAAGGTAAGTCCACCTAAATTCGATGGAACTATCCTAGGTAATAGAGCTAAAGCATGGTTGATGGAGATGGATAAGTATTTAAAAATTAAAATTACTTCAAGGTTACCAAAGTAGTTTGGGGAGCATGCCAGTAGTCTGGTAAGGCAACTACATGGTGGGCCAATAAGATGTTTTAAATTAACCTTAATTAGACCACCACTACTTGGGATCATTTTATGACATTATCCAGGTCATGGTGACTTCCATAGCTTTATTTTGATCAGAAGCTCATAGATTTTTAGAATCTAAAATAGGGGGATTTATCAATGAGTACTAAGATCAGTTCACCAAACTTTTGAAGTATGTACCTCAGTACCAAGAAGATGAGAGGTTCACGATCATAAATTTTATCATAGGATTGAGGCCATGGATTGGTGGTGAGGTGGATGTTCATGGACCTTCCACCATGGACCAGGTCTTGGAGAATGCAATTAAATAAGAATAGAAGCTGAAGACTCTTACACAAGCCAGGGATAAATTCAAGAAAAAAATTAGAAGATCAAAATCAAATTTTAAAAATAAGAATTAGAAACCAAAGAGTGGAGACTCGAGGACTCCATTCAAAAGTTAAAATGTTAAATTTAATGACAGATCATGCAATAAGAAATTGGACAATAGTTTCAAAGGAGGTTTCAAGGGAAACCAATAGGATATAAGAAGGGACCACTTGGGGGTTATTTTATTTTTATATATGATCACTATTCTCATTATTGTCTTCATGACAAGTCAAATAACAAGGGTTATAATCTTTAGCAGGGCAATTTTTAGTAGTGGATAATCAAAATTTTGAGTTTCAAGCATCACCCATTGAGATGTCAAGTACTTTTTTTAATTATCCAATTTCCATATTTATAGATACAAGAGCCACATAATGTATTATATCTCCTTGGCTGATTAGTAAGTTAAATATAAGAGTTGTTGTAATGGTAAATTCATGGTTAGTATAGTATGGGAATGAGTCAAAAGTCATGGTTGAAAAGTGTTTAATCGAAGTGGAAATTAGGTTACCTGAATTCACAATAGTTTTAGATTTTTATGTAGTACCTATAGGATCATATGATGTGATATTAAGATTCAAATTGATTGAAAAACATAAATCTAAGGTTGATTATTACCTAAATAAGGTGGAGTATCTTGATGATTTTAGAAATTAGACACAGATTCGAGGTGACAAGAGAGAGTTGAAGCTTAGATAGATTTATGCAATGTAAATTAAGAGGGTTTAAGGAAAAGGGTATCAATAATTTATCATTAATATAAATTAAATGGAGGAACCTAAGGAACTATCTCTCAAAGATTACCCATTTTTTAGATATTTTCACGATGTGTTTTTGAAAGAGTTTCTGGGTTTACCTTCTAGACATGAGTTTGATTTCTCTATAAAAATCACACCCAATTTAGAACCAAAGTATAAGGCACCACATAGGATGACAAATACTAGGTTGGTTAAATTAAAATCTCAACTTTAGTAATTATTGGCTAAGGGGTTGATCAGGCCAAGTGTGCCACCATGGGGTGCACTAGTTATTTTTATTAAGAAGAAGGATGGTACCCTTCAAATTTACATTGATTACAAAATGTTGAACAAGGAAACCATCAAAAATAGGTATCTACTACCTCATATAAATGATATTTTTAATCAAATATGAGGAACAATAGTATTTTATAAAATTAATATTCAAGTGAGATACCATCAGTTGAGGATTCAAGATGAATATATTCTAAAGACAACATTTAGAACTTGGTATGGGCACTATGAGGTTACAATTATACCATTTCAACTGACTAATGATCTAGAAGCATTAATTAGTTTCATGAAAAATGTGTTTAGAGATTACCTTGATCACTTTGTTCTATTTTTTCTAAATGACATTCTTATATACTCAAAGAATGAAGAGGAGCACCTTCAACATCCAAAAATGGTTTTGTAATGGTTTTAAAATCATAATCTATATGGAAAATTGTCCAAGTATGCATTTTTCCAAGAAAGATTAAAATATTTGGGACACATTATATTTTTAGATGGTATCTTAGTAGATCTAGGGAAGATTAGATCCATTATGGAATGCATGACACCAAAGAATGTGCACGAAGTTAAAAGCTTCATAGAGTTAACAGGCTATTATAGGAAGTTTATTCTGACTTTTCCAAGATAACTAATCTAATTACTTAATTAAAATGGAATAAACATAATTTTTTTTGGTTAGATAAGTGCAAAGTAGCATTCCAAGTGTTGAAAAGAAGTCTTATGTCAGCACCAGTATTGAGAGTTTCAAACCCCAATGACCAATTTTTAGTAGTCACAAATGCATTAGGGGATAAACTAAGAGGATTCCTTATGTAGGATGGTGTAGTAGTGACTTATGAGTCACAAAAGTTAAATCCATATGAGGTAAATTATTCCCCTCATTATTTGGAACTTGCACTAATTATTCACACTTTACAAGTGTGGTAGCATTATTTGTTGGGAAAATATTTTGAGCTAAAGACAGATAACTTGGGACTCAAGTATATTTTCATCCAACCAAATTTGAATGCCTATTAGAGGCAATAACTTGAGTTCTTATATGATTATTATTTTGAAATCATTTATATCAAAGGCAAGGAAAATAGATTAGTTGATACCCTCAACTATAAAAGGTACATAACATCTATAACTACTATCATGAGTAGTTTCAAGGATCAGGTGATTGAGGTCTCTTCAAGAGATGAATTTTATGATTAGGTAAGGAAAACATTATCTATAAATACTTAGAGTCCTTGGTATAAGGGATTTATATTTGAGAGTGATGGTCTATTACATTATAATAGATGGATGTATGTGCCAGATTGAGAGAATCTACAGATCAAAGTGTTAAAGGAATTTCACAATGCCTAATACTCAGGACATTTAGGAGTAACCAAGATCATGGTATATCTTAGACCACTATATTTCTATAAAGTAATTAAGAAGGATGTATTAGATTATGTATAATGTTGTCTAGAGTGTCAGTGAGTGAAATATGAGCATCTGAATCTGACTAGATTGTTATATCTACATGATATTCTAGAATGGAAATGGTAGGTAAATAGTATGGAAATTGTCCAAGGGTTACCAATGTCATGGAATAGGAATTATATGATCTTGGTAGTGGTTGAAAAACTAACCAAGGTGGCTCACTTTGTACCAGACAATTTGATGGATGATGCACCTACCCTTAAAAAGAGGTTTGTAAAGCAAGTATATAGGTTACATGGTCTTCTAGAGAAGATCATTTTAGATCATGATCCAAAATGATAGATTACCACTTAAATACTAAAGGATAGACTGAGAGAGTTATCCAAGTGCTTAATGATCTTCTTTATATGTATTGCATGGATCAATAGTACAAGTGGGAAGATTATCTTCCATTATTTGAGTTTGCATATAACAAATCATACCAATCAAGATTGAAGACGACACCATTCAAGACACTTTATAGGAGAAGGTGTAGAACACCCATCAATTAGGATGAGTTATAGGATTGAATAATCTTTGGACCTGAGATGCTCTTATAGATGGAAGAGAAAATTAAACTAATCAGACAAAGATTGGTTGAAGCCAATGATAGACAAAAGAGCTATGTAGATCTAAAGAGGATAGAAAGACACTTTACAGTAGGTGATAAAGTGTTTTTATGTGTAAAGCCACATAAGTGCTCGATTAAATTAGATAATTTTATAAAATTATCACTAAGATATGTGGGACCATTTGAGGTGTTAGAAGTTGTCAATCCCATAGTGTATAGACTTGCATTGCCACCAATCCTATCTCTTTTACATAATGTCTTCTATGTTTCATATCTTAAGAAGTACATAGTTGATCCTACACGTGTTAGATTGAAATGATTTATAGGTTTTAGATCTTGGGGTGGTCATAATATAACCAATCAGGATAATTGACACACACAAACTTCATTTACATCATAGAGAGATGTCACCGTGCAAGGTCTAATGAGACTAATACTCTGAGGATAGTGCAACTTGGGAAGACTTTGATGAATTCTATAGGAGATTTTCACATTTATTTTATTAATTAGATATTATTAGATTATTTTTTTTAGTTGAATGATATTTTAATTCAAAACTTATGTTTGAATAAAAGTCACTTGGGATAATGACTAGCTTTAGGGGGGAAGGATGTTACATCTTGATTCCTTGCCAAGTAAACTACTTAATTATCCATGGATATTTATAGTGTCATATGTGATCTAGTTATTTTTACCTACACTTTGAGATATATATATATATATATATATATATATATATATATATATATGAGGAAGTTGATTATCGATTTGGTTATATTTCTATGAGTTAGTTGTAGTGCATTTTTACATTATAATCATGTGGATTTATTATTGAAGTTATAAATTATGATATATGAATATCATGATGTTTTGGTCTAACTACCTACTTGTGTGATGTGGATGCAAGATAACTCATCCCTTATAGCATGATATATGGAAAGAATCATCAAATAGGGTGACATAAATGGTGATTTTGAGAGAAGATAGAGAAGCCAACAAAAAGTCCTACACACCACATTATTAGGACATGACTAGATGCATAATTGAATGGTTAACATAATATAATTTTATATTGTTTGAATTTGAAAAGTATAATATGCATGATTAGATTAGCATAGTAAGAATATGGAATTAATTTTATGAAATTATTATTTTGGTCTTTTCATTAAATTAATTTGACCAATTAGGTAAACCATTTATTATTAAAATAATGTGACAAATGTAAAAATAAGAAATAAAATAAATTTTAAAAAAGAGACAAAATAAGATAAACAAAAGGGAAAGAAGTAAATATAGAAAAAAGCAAAAAAAAAAAAGGTAAAAATCTTGCCATGAGATAAAATAAGGAAAAACATGCCAAACTTAGAAAGAAAGAAAAAAAGAGGTAGGTGGCACAGTAGCTTAGAGAGGAAGTTAGTTTTAAAGCAAAAAATCCATACTCCTTTTTCATGTAAAGAGAATTATATATATATATATATATATATATATATATATATATATATATATATACACACACACACACACACACAAAGGGAAGTGAGAGGCATACCATATATGCAAAATAAAAGGAGAGAATTGAAGGAAAAGGAAGAAGTGAAAGACAGAGGGAACACGGAAGGGAATGAGATTTAAGAATTTACCTAGGTAAGTACTAATCTTGTGCATCTTTTGAATTTATTTTTATGTTAAAGAAAGTTATATTTTTAAAATTAAATTAATTGAACAAAATAGAATATTATGCAGATGAGTCAACTTATTTAATAATGTTTAGGTGAAATGCTAAACTCAACCAAAAATTAGAACAATGAATAAGAATTTATGGGTAGTGATTTGTTTGTGTGTGTGTGTGTGTGTGTGTGTGTGTGTGTAATCTATCAAAACATAATCATACAATTAACACAAAATAGATGTTTTCCTTTCTTAATCCTAGACATGATGCCTTAAATGTTTTGTATAAACCCAATAATTAGGAAATGAAATTTTGATTAGAAAACAATCCAGCCAATTACATAAAATCATAGATATTAAACCAATGACCCATAAACTAACTAAATAATTTTTTAATGAATAAAATAGGATGGTCACTATTATTTATTCCCAAGCTTAAATCTACATTTTATTTGGATAGGAAAAAAACCAAATATGAAATTTTCAATGTTGGGCAACTTTGCTACTGACACATATGTGAGGTTTTAAGAATAATAATAATAATGAATATTATATCTACCATATATTCTTGGATAAATATAATTCTATTCATAATTACTCTATAATAGAGTTAATAACGTGAACCAGAAAAATTTATATGTTTATAACTATTTTACTTGTGTTTTAGGGTGACTTTAAATCAATTTTTCTAGAATTATCTTGAGCACATTACATCTGGGATAGACATTTCACTAGAATTTCTATGCCATTATTTTTATCTCCTTAGACTTGGTTGATATGGGTAAAAAAATTTCTTCCCAAGTCACAATTAACTGGTGAATGGATTTTAAGATTTAGATATCGTACTAATTGCTTAGATGCACTTTTGGAAAAGGAACTAAATATCATGTAATTAAATTGGAACATGATACGCAGCATTGAATTTCTTAAGTATCCAAAATAAAATAGATGTAGTGTTTAGAACCCACATTAAATTGCATATGTCTAAAATTCATATACATTAAAATTCTATATTATAATTATATGGTCAGATTTTGTAATCAAATGCATAATTAAATGATATGGGTAATCGTACATATGTGTTACATAGTAAAGTACCTATAATTATTACATCCTTAGGGTGAGGTTTTATAAAATACTTGAAAAAATTATAATAATTAAATATATACATTATAGAACTAGTATTATAAATTTATAAGTTATGGATAATAGAACTTTCGTAAAAAAAAAAAGATTATTAACATAGTCAATTAAGCTAAGAGTAATTGAACTCATATTTATGTATTCATGGTAATTATCAACATTAAGAGAGATTGAGGTTACATATAACTCTAGGCATAATTATCATCTTTCATATGCGATATCCAAGGATGTATAAAATGATTTCCTTAGTGTGCTAATGGAACCATGTTATTATAATTATGTGGAATTATTAGTATTATCTTAAACAAGCAAAAATACCTATATGGTAGGTATTACTATTCATAGATGAGTTCCTATTAAACTAGAGATTATTATGAGTAAATATAGTCTTCAGAATGTTAGGACACCAGTCACATATAGTGAATATAAAATTTAAATTATATTAAAAGACATACAAGTGGAAAGAAGACGTAAAAAGTTTAATTTCATAGTAGATGTCTTTTGAAGTTATGATTGATTGTTTATATTTGAGTAATTCTGGATTATGATATTATGGGTGTCATAGGAGATGTTATTTGGAAATTACTTAAATAAATAGAAATTTTAGTTTAGACATATGATGTACTTAGATGGTATAAGCTATAGATAATATTATTGTTATATATGTGTTATGTAGATTTGTTCATACATTTGATAGACTACATGTATGCATTTATGATTAATTTTGTACTTAACATGTATATTATATACTGGTAGGAGATAATATATATGAATATGTGGTTATATATATATATATATATATATATATATATATATATATATATATATATATTCTTGTATTGTTGATTCTGATTAAGTAGTGAGACAAACTTCACTATCTTACTAGTATTATCGTGCTTGATGAAGGTAATCTGATCAAGTGGTGTGTTTGAAATTGACTAATTTTAGAGATCATTAACTACTGAAAAATATGGTCAAATTAATGTTAGTTAGACATTTTCATTTCATGTGTATGGTTTACATGTTTGTGTGATATCATGCTAGAATAGATTTCTTTATAGTACACTGCATGTTTTAAAAATCATACAACACACAAGTACTATCTTGTCTCTCTAGATTCCCACACCATTACTATCTTCTCATATATAAAGGGAGGGCCATTCCTTGATGGGAGATTGTGGAGGGAATCATTGGTCCATGGTTGGTGTGGAAAAGTACTCGAATGATGCTCTCCCTTCCCATAACAATACTTACTTGGAGATGACACTTGAAATTATCATAGATACTGGAGTTTCAATAAACTCATGCTTGGTGGAGAAATGTATCTTACATTTGTACTTTGTATAATATTTATTAATAAAAACATTAAATATTATTTTTCAATTATTTACTATAGTACTTTGACAGTTGAGGTTATAAGATTATACCAATTATGGCTAGAAGATTGTATATAATTTTTATGCATAATATGATGTAGCTTATGTTGATAGATGATATGTGATGTAGTATTCTTCAATTACAATTATCACTTAAAGTATTTGATATATGAAATTTGATCTAATACTCGCACCATAGTGTAATCTTATTCTAATATTTGTGCTTTAAAAAATTCATGTATTTCTAGATGGATCCTAGTGGGGATGTTACACTGATGAACAAGTACTTCATAGCTTCAAATGCTATATATCCCTATACTATAAACTCAATTATATATATGTATACTATAGTAACAACCTAATGACCTATTTCTCTTGTCTATTTAGTTTCTAATCTATATAATCAATCTATCTTATCTTTAATCTAGATTATAATTTTTTCTATCCTTGCATTTAAATAATGGTATTATAACCATGCTAACCAATTAGATAAAATTTTAGACAACTCACACCAGAAAATTTCATAATTTTTTCCATAAATATGTTCTCAAATGATCTCATATATGGTAAGACTAGTCCTTTTTTATTCTTCTTTCATAAAATTACATATCCTTTGGTATAACAATATCTCAATATCTCTCTGCCCTAGTAATCATCTTAGCATAATTCCCTCTAAAAGGAATCTCCATGTTCATCACACCATTGTTAGCATAGGTTCTTAAATAATCAAAACATGCTAAGGAGGAGGATAGTTGTGAGAGATTTCATGTGCACAAGACAATTTATCACAAAAATATAGGAAATTAGATGATAGAAACATAAAGTGCATTAATTATCATGCATTATTGAAGAAATAAGAACAACTAGTATTTCATAAATATAAATAAGGCATTCAGATTAATTAGATAGAAAGTAAACAAAACATTACACATGAAAACACACACACAGACCATAAGAAATCACACAAGTAACTGTAACTAGATAAATATATATTAATCTCTTCAAACGTGGAACCCGTTTCTTCTTAAAAATAAAAGTGTATATAGACATTTTCAATCTATGAATCTTCATCTTCTTCTCATACTTGGCACCAAAAGTGGAGTCTATTCATATTCAATCCTATTTCAAGTCATGAAGATAGGACAAAATAGATGTATAAAATGACAAAATGAGTACATAACATATGAATATAGGACAATATCCTATGCAACTTTATAATCCATGTACTTATACCAATAGTCATATCAATTTGAGAGAATGGAGAATGATCCTATAGAGATAATATGGGTAGAACTAATAGCCCTAAAGCAAATAAGAAATCAAGCTATGATCACCTTGGAATGTCACCAACCATAAGTGAAGAAAAAATTTGACAATAGATCCATATCAATAATATATTAATATAAGGAGATCTTGGTTTGATGTGGGATGTTGATAGATCCAAACCTAGTAAGCATGCAAATTTTTATTCATTGTGGAGTGGACCTTATGCCATCATTGCTTGTAAGAAGCATAATGCCTTTCAATTGGTAAGACTCAATGAAGAAGAATTAAGTATCTTAGTCAATGGGATATACTTAAATCCATGTTATTGAGGTCAGTTCTATCTTTGTACATATTAGAGTAGGTTTTAAGTTCCATAAGTGCTTCAAACACATGTGTTTATTTTGCTTTCCTTGTGTGTTTCTTTCTTCCAAGTGTCTTTAGACACATATTTGGTATGGTGATTATCTTGTTATCATCTAGTTTCATTTTATTTCCAAGGTATGTGTCAATTTTTACTTTCATATTGACCCCATTTCTTAATGGAAGGGTAATACCATTGATCCATTAGAATTGTAGGTAGGTTACCCCTTTGAATCACCAAATCATTGACCAAATTTTAACCCCAAGTCAAAATAGGTCAACCCCTCTAAATTAAAAACTTTATAAGATGGTTATATGGGTTTTTAATGGTCTAAAATGGTCCTAAATATTCCTATATGGTCATGTTTACCCTTTTTTATCCTCGTGTTTTACTAAAATTTTCTTCACAGTTCTTAATTTGAAATCAAGTAGTAAAACTAAAAGAGAGGGGTGTGTATGGGTACTAGTAGAAAGTGCATGTGGTGTATCTAGGTGAAGTGGGAGATATTATTTAGCTAGGGAAGAATACCTAAAGATAAAAAATCACTAAAATAAACATGTTTATTAGACAAGGAGATGGGGGGATTGCCTAGCATATGCTAGATCCAAAAAAGTAACAACTTGCTATGATGGTTGGCAATCCCCTTTCTAATAAAAGGTTTGATACAAATAAAATAAATGAAAAGTTGCATAACATAAAAGTAATAAATCTAATGAAATAAATACTTTTAAAATGAAATGCATGAATTAACAAATTAACATTAAGGTAAATTCTAATTATTAAAAATAAATATTTAGGTCAGGTCTAATCTGGTCTAGTCTGGTTTGGTTGGTGATAGAAGATAGAAAATAGAGTTTGGTCAAAGGTCTAGTCAATGGGTAAAAGGTTATTAGTTTGGTTATAAATAAGTAACTAGTGATGGTTAAGGTAACTGATGGTGGTTGGGCTAACCATTAGCCGTTACCTATCAAATTTTAGGAAACATAGAAAATGAAATGCAAGTTGGGTAAAAGATCAATCCAAGGTTTGAATATGGGTTTAGGTCAAGTAGAGGTCTAATACAAGTTTTATGTAGTAAGAATAGAATACAAATATAATCTAATCAAGGTATTAAACTTATAAAATAAATAATAGAATTGAAAACAAAGAGAAGGATACCTATTATCAAGAGTAATAGAGAAAGGGTACAGAAGGCCTAGAGGAAATCCACTAGCATAACAGTGCTCCAAATTTTGTGAATGATCTAGGCAGAGTTTTGGGTTGTTAGGTACCTACAAGAATATTTTGGTAGCATGCAATTATATATTTTTTGGATCCATTTTCCTTTTTTTAGATCTCATTTTATAGGAAGAAGTTACCAAATAGAGTGGAATAAGTTGCTAAGTAGGTAATGGATAAAGATTCTAAGTTGGGTGCTACAAAGCTGATTTGTATCACCAAAAAAAAAAGTTACCAAATTGAGTGTGAATTTAATATCACACTCAATCTATAAATTACTTTGATGTAGGCTGGGAACCTAACCATTGATGGTTGAGGTTTGAGAGAAAATGGTGAAAAGTGGTTAAAAAGAAGTAGGTTCAAATGGTTAAGTTAGCAAGTTAAAAAATGGGCTAGGTTAACTAGGTGGTTAACTAGCTCTAGTGTTAGGTAAGGGTCCAAGGGTGTTTCAACATCAAAAATAGGGTAGTTTTTAAGTGTTTACATTTTACCCCTTTTTTTAATGCGGGTTTGGGTTGATAAGCTACAAAACAAAAATAGAAGCTAGATAAGGCTAAAGGTGAAGGGTGATGGCTAATCTGACTCAGATACACTAGGCAAGATGATGCTACCTACACAATTCCATGGATCTAATATCTAAAAATAATTTTAGGCCAAATTTAGTTTTTGAATGGTTCATGGATGGGTTGTAGAGAATAGGTGTGCTTTGAGGGTAAGGTAGTGATACTCAACTAAGTTACCCCAAATTGAAGAATCATATGGTTTAGTTTGGGTGAAGGTTTTAGATAAGGCTCATCTCCAAAAGGTCTAATTACCCTAAGTATGAGAGAAGGTATTTTCCCTAAAACTAAGAATCAATGAGGTAAGGTCAAATTGGGTCAGGGTTTGATAAATGGTAGATAATAAGTCATGAGGTGGGTGATAAAAAGGTGAGGTTAGGAATTTGAGATGCAAACACATGTAAAAAAATGCAACTAAGTGTGATAGCCAAGATCATGCAAATAATAAGATTTACATGTTGGTAAAAATAAGGTCAAGTTCTAGGATAAAAGATAAGGTAACTAGTCCCCAAATTGGTCATAGCTAATTGAGTCACACTTATCAAGTCACCTAGACAAGGTTAGTGTTTACTCAGGTATCTAGGGTAGGAAGTGCTCTATATAAAAAACACAAATGGTTTGGTTGTGTAGGAGGTGGTGAAAATTCAAATGTTTAACATGGAAACGTCAATTGGTGTGGTCAAAAGGACCAAGGCAAGGTCAACACAAACTACGTGATAGGTTTCGTCAAAAAGGGCCAACATCAAGGTGGTCGAATGGTTAGGTGGTTTGGTAGAGAAGGGTAATCTCCAAAGTTAAGAGAGAAGGTGACTTCCAAATAGGTTGGTGGAGAAGAGTAAGCTCCATAGTTAGAGGGAGAGGGTGATTCCCAAATAGGTTGGTAGACATCTAAATGGGTTTCCCCACTTGGTTGTACTACTTAGTTTGGTTTAGTTAATAGGGTTGATAAAGTTGATAAGATAGATAAAGTTGGATTTGATAGTTTAGGTTGAGTGGATAAGGTGTGATGATAGGTGGTTGGGTAAATAGGTGTTTTAATTAGGGTAGATAAGGTTTAATAAGTTGATTAGTAGGTAAGGGTTTGATTTGGTAATGTTGGTTGAATAGGTTGATTTGATAGGTTGGGTGAAGTTGATAAGATGGATTGATTATATAGGTTGGGTAAGGTAGGTAAAGTTTATTGGTTATTATTGGTTGATAGGTTTGATAGGTTGGAGTTGGTAGATCAATGGGATGGGGTGATGATATTGGTTTGATAAGGTAGATAAGGTTGATAAGGTTAGTTGGGTTGACAGATTAGGTTAGTTGGGTAAAGTTGAAAAGGTAGGTTAGGATGGTGGTTAAAGGTAGATAACCTAATGGTTGATGAGGTTGGATAGGTTAAAGTTGATATTGGTAAAAATAATTTTTAAGTTGGTGTTTATGGGTTATTAGTTATGTAGGATGATGGTCAAAGGGTTAGCAAAGGTAGGAGAAGGGCAATCTCCAAAAGGGTGGGGTTAGTTTAGTCAAGTTGAAGGTTTGCAGGAGAAGGCAATCCCTAATTTTTTAATGGTTAGGCTAAGTGGGTAGTTTTAATGGCTCAAAAAAAGGAAGACACATCTCTTTAGGTTAAGTTAATTGGGTAAGGGATGGCTGAGCTGACTCCTAATGTGGTAGGTAAGAGGATGATGCCTACATAGTCCCATAGATAGTGGATCTAATGTGAACTTTAGGCTAGATGTAGCTCTTTCAATTCAATGTTTGATGGTTTTATTAGATGAATATGAGGTGATCAGAGAAAAGTAACTGTCAAAGGTTAAGTTTGGTTTGGTTTTTGTTGGCTAGGATTACAAAGAAATGTAACCTCCAAGGTTTAGGGAAAAGGTGACTCCCAAAGGCAAAAGGTTAAGATTCTTCATTGGTTGGTTGATTTGTTATGTTAACTTGATTGGATGGGTTGGGTGAATGTGATTGGTACTTGTTGGTTTGGGTGGTAGTTATTGGTTTGTTTAGATAAGGTAAATAAGGTTGGTTTTATAGGTTTTATGGGTTGAAATTGGTTTGTTTTTTTTGGTTGATTAGGTGATGATTTGGTTTCAATTACTCCAAAAGGAGAAGACATGTCTTCCCAAGTGATCATTAAAGTATAAGGGGTAGGCTAAACACTCTGACTAACAAAGACCATGATGGCAAGATAGGTGGGTTTATGAACATAAAACCCTTGACACATTTTTGATATGTTGTTAGTTCAATGGTTAAAAAAGTTAACTTGATTTCATGGTGTAAAGTAAGATCAATATCCCTTGATTTGTAAAGGATAAAAGGGGAAATGGATGTAGGTAGTAGGTGATAGGTATGGAAACCTTCTTGTGGGTATGGCTTGCCCCTTTTGTAGGTGACCTAGGAACCATGATAGACAAGTCCATGTCATATGATAGGTGTAGACCGATCGATGCAGGAAGTCTATTGATGAAAACAATTATGGTTTTCTTGGGATAACTCTTTTTTTTTTGACATAGGGTCTTATATTTCTTATTTTGATATGTTGGTGAAGTTGATCAATGTGGGAAGCTTCAAATGATTGCTTATGACAAAATTTGACTCATCCATCCTTTAAGGGAGTGGTCTAAGCTTGGGTTTGTTCATATTTTATAGATGTCCTTCAAGGGAGCAATATATTTTAAGTTCAAACACTTTTGATTGTTTTGAGTAGCTGGCCTTCAAGGGAGTAGTCTATATATTAAATATGTTAACCCAAGTGATATTGTGTTATCCTAAATGTTTATATGCTTGCTCATACATGGACCATCTATATAGGCCTAAGGTTTTCCTTTATGGAGGCAAAGCCATGACACAAGAAGGCTGATGATGGGTGAAAGAGGTGGATTTAAGTGATAATGACCATGGGATTCCATCTGATTAGAGATGAAAAGTATCCACAAGGATCATGCCATGGTATCCATGCTTAACATTAGGTAAAATTTGTGATGGATAATCACATGATCCTATTTTTAATCAGTTGTTCTTAAAGATAAGGAGATGAAGGTGATTAAAATTAAGGGATGAGCTTAATTTAGACACACAAAATGATAAGGAACTTATTTTAACTAAGGAATAGAGTGAGTGGAAAAGCGTTTAAGAGGTTCAAACTTGATATGCCCTAGATCCATGCTTACGTGGATGGGTAATGTCAATCAAAATAGTAGATGTCCCCCACTTACCTTGTGACTCTTGGGTAGATGGTGAAAAGGTATGGGTTGACAAAAAGGTGAGGTTGGTTAGGTGAGAGTTTAATGGAGGAAGATAGTTAAAAAAGATAAATGTGTAAAAGATAGTCAATAATGGCTAAGGTTAAAGTTATTTGGTTGATTGGTTGGTGGGTGAAGAAGGGTAATCTCCAATGGATAGGTTGGCAGAGAAGGGTAATCTCCAAATAGGTTTGGTTGGGGGGAGAAGGTTATTCTCCAATAATTTTGGTTGGGTGAAGGAGAAAGGTAATCCCAAAGATTTAAATGTTGGTTTTTTGATAGGTTTATTTGGTTGGTTTGGTTTAAGTGGGTTTGATAAGGTGGGTTAGATTGATAAATGGTCAAAGCCTTATGGAGGGGAAATTACCCTAGTTTGCTTTTTATATGGATGGTTAGAAGAGGGGGAAATGATCCTAAGGTGAGGTGATGGTTATTAAGAAGGTTTTAAGAGGGGTAAAGATGACTTCACCCACCTCCCCAAGGGTTGTTAGTTATTAGTGGTTAGTAGGTCAATTTCATAGGTGGTGGTTCTAGTGGGATTTAATCTAGTGTACTAAGGCTAAGAAAAGGTAGTTGGGTTTAATTTAGGTAGGATAGGGTAGGCTTGATAGGTTTAAAGTGTATGTTTTGGTTTGGGTTGTTAGTTATGTTGGTTATGGTAGAGTGGAAAGGTAGGTTGAATATGGTTGATTGGTGAGGTGCAGAGGTTGGTTTGACTGGTTGAGAGAGGTAAGATAAATGGTTGAGTTGGTCTATTGGTTGGGCTGGTTTGATTGTTTGGTTTGGTAGATAAGGTAAGGTTGGGTAAATGGTTATAGGTAAGGTTGGGTTAATGGTAGGTTTGGTTTGGTTGATGGTCATTAAGGCTAGGTTAATAGGTTCTACAAAATTGGTAAGTGGAAAAAGTAGGTCGGTTGGTTCCACATGGTTGAGTGGAAAAAATTGGTGGGTTAGTTCCACATGAGTAAGTGGAAAAAATTAGTGGGTTGGTTCTTTTAATGTGGTTTCTAAGGAAAGTTGACAAGGTTCTACTTGGGTAACAAGTGGCTTGGTTGAGGGTTGGACCATGGTTTCCTCAACAATGAGTGAAGGAAGAGGTTCCATGATTGATTTTTTGATGATATTTAAGGCTAGGTTAGAGGGAACTAGATAATTTCCTTTGAAACCTCCTTATAGTTGATAAGGTTTTGGATGAGCATCTTAAAAGAGCCACATCTATCTACCCCATGTCTATTGGTGTGATGATAGGTACAAAATTCAATCTCTATAAACCAAATTGGTTTTGGAAGAGAATTATTGATGGGTTTGATTGGAGGAAGGTTAATGATAGAAGCCTCAAAGAATTTGTCAAGGATTGAGATGTATGATTCCCCAAATAGGGTGTACTACCTAGGAAGAGGGTTCACCAATGGCTCTTGAATTTTTGAGCTAAATGGTAGATTTGATGAGGTTTTCTGGTTTGAGGGGTTTGATAGGTTAAGTAGGTTTGGTTGGTAGTTATTAGTTGGTTTTGATAAGGTTGATAAGGGTGATAAAGTGGGTAAAGTTGATAAGGTGGTTAAGTTGAATAGGTTAGATTGATCAGGTAAGTTTGGTTGATAGTTGGGTAGGATTGGTTAATAAGGGTTGAGTTGATTTGATAAAATTGGTTGCTTAAGAAAAATGATTGGTAGTTAATGGGTTGATTTCATAAGGTTGGTTGAATAGGTGGATTTGATGGGTTGGGTGAGGTTGATAAGATCATTTGGTTAGGTAAAGTTGATAAGGTATGTTGATATATTGATAGGTTGATATGTTTTTTTATTAATTTGTTTGGTTAAGGTTGATAAAGTTAGTTGGGTTGATAAAGTGGGTTGAGGTAATTGACATAATGGAAGGGGGTAGATGGCCCAAGTTTTGACAAGGTTGGGGTGATGGATGTGATAGATGTTGATAGGTTATTGGTTGAGTAAGGTAATGGTTAAAGGGTCATTGATAGGTCATTAGATGGTTGAAGTTGAAATTTGATTGGTTGTAGGTAAGGTTTGATTGGTCATGGGTATCAAAAATAGATAACTCTACTTTGCTTATCTATTCCATTAACATTGTAACCAATTCAGGTGGTAGTTGATGGTTTGAGGGTTGATTATGGTTGAAGATTGATAGATGATGGGTAGAGTTAGGTTGATGATAGGTAAGGTAAGGAGCATAACTAGCTCAAGATGCTAGGAATGCTTGGATGCAAGAGGGTTTTGGTCTAAGATTTTAGCAAAGTTAGGATCTCTAGAAAAGGTTATAGAAGGGCTCTCCATTCAAACAAGGTAATGGAGAGGAGAGTAAATAAGGTCAACATTATGGAAGGTTTATGATAGAGAGTCAATTCCTCATAACTTGAATAAAGAGCGAACAAGAAAAAATTATAGAAAGCAATGAATACACTAAGTGTGTTAACTCCTAGGATAAATTTTATCTCATGTTGGCTTATGTCTTAGTTAAAAATGTGAGGGATATGGGCTCACAAATCTGATACTAGACATGCAAGATAAGGATAGTTTTGGGTAAGGTTTAGGCATTCAAGAGAATCTATACTAGATTAAGTATGTGTCCTGGTACTAGGGGTTTGATCCCTACACTTCACAATCCCAAAGCTTAGTTGTGTCACTTAGCTAAGATATATCATATGTCTAAGGCTTATACTCAGCCAAAGAACTAAGTGGGCTCTCCCCTTAGTAATGACCTCCAAGTGGGATTGATAGGTAAGGTAAGGTTTACTATTGGGTGGTTAAATCTTATTCAAGCCTTGTCTCAGGTATGTTATGGTGTGTTGGTTATGAAAGTGGTTTAGGTTTCATGTGTGATAAGAAAGTAAATATATGATAGATTAATTGCCTTTTAATTATTAGGTTAACTAAAATTACAAGCAAACAATGGATGCAAGGTTTATTTTAAGCCCAAAAGAAAATTTTAGATTTTTTTGAATGAGCAAATAGTAGAGAGAGAGAAAGCATATAATGCTAACTAAGAAAAGAAAGGTGGTGGGTCCCACTGGGTATGCCAAAATGTTTTACTCAATTTTTTTTCTCATTTCTTAATTTGAAAGCAAGTAGTAAAACTAAAAGAGAAGGGTGTGTATGGGTACCTAGTATAAAGTACACATGTTGAATCTAGGTGAAGTGGGGATTCTTCTTTGGCTAGGGAAGAATACCTATAGATAACAAAACACTAAGATAAACTTGTTTGTTAGACAAGGATATGGGGGGATTTCCTAGAATATGCTAGATCCAAGAAAGCAACATCTTGTTAAGATGGTTGTCAATCACCTTTCTGATAAAAGGTTTGATACAAATAAAAGAAATGAAAAGTTGCATAACATGAAAGTAATAAATCTAATGAAATAAATACTTTTCAAATGAAATACATGAATTAATGAATTAACAATAAAGTAAATGATAATTATTAAAAATAAATGTTTAGGTCAAGTCTGATCCGGTTTACTCTGGTTTGGTTTGGTTTGTGATGGAAGGTAGAAAAAAGAGTTTGGTCAAAGGTTTGGTCAATGGGTAAAAGGTTTTTGGTTGGGTTACAGATAGGTAACTGGTGTAGGTTAAGGTAATAAGTGGTGGTTGGGCTAACCATTGGTGGTTTGGCTAGCCATCAACAATTACCTATCAAATTCTAGGAAACACAAAAAATGAAATTTAGGTTGGGTAAAAGATCAACCCAAGGTCTGAATATGTGTTTAGGTCAAGCAGAGGTTCGATACAAGTTTTAGGTAGGACAAATAGAATAAAAATAGAATTTTATTAAGGTATTAAACTTATAAAATAAATAATATAACTGAAAATAAAGAGAAGGATACCTATTATCAAGATCAATGGAGAAAGGGTAGAGAAGACCTGGAGGAAATCCACCAACATAACAATGCTATAGATTTTGAGAATGATCTAGGTAGAGTTTTGAGTTGTTAGGTACCTACAATAATATTTTGGTAGCATGAACTTATATATTTTTTTGATATTTTCATCCTTCTTGTAGCTCTCCTTTTATAGGAAGAAGTTGCCAAATGGAGTGGAATAATTTGTTAAGTAGGTAAGGGATAAAGGTGCTAAGTTGGGTGCTACAAAGCTTATTTGTATTAGAAAATGAAAAGTTTCTAAATTGAGTGTGAATTTAATCTCTCACTTAATATATAAATTTATTTGATGTAGGATGAGAACCTAACTATCGATGGTTACCCTAACCATCGATGGTTGAGGTCTGAGAGAAAAATGGGTGAAAAGTGGTTAAAAAGAAGTAGGTTTAAATGGTTAAGTTAGCAAGTTAAAAAGTGGGATATCTTAACTAGGTGGTTAAATAGATATAGTGTTAGGTGAGGGTCCAAGGGTGTTTTGACATAAAAAATAGGGGAGTTTTTGAATGTCTACACCTTGTCCAAGTTCTGATCTTATGAAAACTTATCTAGTCCAAGAGGTTAATTACAAGGTCTTGTTATGTAAAACTTGGTAAAAGGTTTATTATATTTAAAATTCATTAAAATAGGATATTTTAATTCCATTAATATCATCATATCCTAATTTAACCTTTATTTGACTCTCAAATGAAAAAATATCAATTTGGCTACCTTTTGGCCCATATAAAGGAATGGGATGTACCACTTTAAGAAGAGAACATTTAAAGAAGATTAAAAATGACCCTAATATTAAAAATAAGTCATATAATTTTTAAGGTATAGTCAGGTACTGATAAACTTGTAGTTTCAACCTTCCAAACAGGAAAAATGGCACTTTCAAACACTTTTGGGCACTTGTATAGCCTTAGAGAATCATTTATCAATTATAAATGGTTTGTGTCTCTTGGGATACCTCACATCATTTAAAATATTTTTATGAAGTTTTAATTCAGCCTAATACTCCATACACCTTTTCTCCTCCATCACTTCCTTCACAAGCTCAGAAAGGTAAAATTGAAGTGGATGGTATGGATAGAAAAGAGAGATTTAGGATATGAAATTTTGTAAATTTTTAGGGGTACTAATTAGATTAAAATTAGTGTAATTGGTTTTCATAATTATGGCTTATTATTTATAAATGATTACTAAGAGTGATAACAGGTCACTATGGCCTATCCATTTGAGAGGGGTCTATTCTTGTACCTGTTTATCCACTTAAAAAATTAATGGATAGGAATGGTTTTTAGGTATGTTTTTATAGGTCATTAATCTCCCTTTCATGGTGTTATAATTATCCAAATAATCTCTATGAGGTGCCTTCACTTGGAGGAAAAATGTCCTTATGAATGGGTTGTTCGAGTGAATCCTATTAAAAGTTTGGTTTTATCTTCATGGTGGTCACTCTTAGAGGTTTATAATACTCAATAACTCATGAAATATTCTTAAAATTCATTAAATTCATGTGTTTTTTTTAAATGTCTCTCTTTCTCCATAATCTCCAAGTGACTTGCTTCTTGAGAGACTTGTATGGTATTTGGATGATCTTTCCAAGTCTAAATTCATTTTGGTTTGAATATTAATAATTAACATCATTGATTAATAATATATTCACTTTTTATCTATTGGTTTTGTGTAATAATTGGGAACACAATCCAAATTTGCATCTTAAGTAAATTTATGAAGTGTCTCAAGCACTTATAGACCTACAAGTCTATCAACATGTATTTAGAGACCCAAATCCATGTTAAAAATGTTTGGATAAGATGTAGAGGTAATTTAACCTCATTAAAACTCATAAATATCATCAAAATAATGACACACCATCAAGAGACTCAATTTTCAATGCTTAAGACTCCACAGTCCGCACACAATCTGTACATTCAAAGGATAGGTGTGAAGGAGTGAGTAATGTCTAGTAACAAGTTTCCATGAATATTTAAAATGATTTATGGGATACACTATTCTCAAGGAAAATTAATGCAATGCATATGGTTGATAAATAAGAGATTTGTTTACAAAAGTGTGCACACACTCAATAATCACCTATAATCCATACAAGACCATTCAAGTGTGTTAAAATTGATAGAAACACTTGTCTTAAGCTCTGTGAAACCTTGAAGGAGTAATAAGGAGGGTTTAGTTATTTTGATAAGCATTAAAATATAATAACTCAAAGAGATTGAGAGAGTGGCCTTATGTAATCCTAAAACAGTCCTAAGAGACACCTACAACTGATTAGGCCTACTAGTATGGGTATTGAGAAGTTTTTAGTATTCAATGAGAAAATGTCTATTAAAAAACCCAAGTAAAGATAAGGTGACCTATTAGCACATTATAACTCCTTCCCTACTCACCCAAGTCAAGATAAGGTGATCAAGAAATCTCAATAGGCCAAGTAGGGATAAATGCATGTATATAACCATACAAACTAGTAAGTGAGCTAAAGATGCATATAATGAAGAATTATGATTCTTTATGTTTGAAATTTTTGAAAATATTTTATAATTTCAAGAAAGTTGAAGGACCAATATAAGATGGTATGTGAGAATGTAATAATTATGTAGTCCTTGTTGAGAATTGGAGGATCCTTACATAGGTTTAACTCATGCAATGGAGTCAAACATACAGAGGTAGATATTTCAAACACTGTCAATATATTATTACACATAAATATTCTACTTATGTTATGTTTTATAAAACATTTGATATATTACACAAATATATAGGAATATTATTCCTATAACTTCTCCCTTATTTTTTCTAACCTAAATCCTATAATTAAGAACACACTATTTATGATATATTGTTATAACCGTTAAAAATATATCACAACAATATAATATTCTAACTAATATAATATTACCATATTAACCATACAGTTACACACTAACTAATTACTATTTACCTTTTGGTAATTATCAAACTTACTATTTATCTCTTGGTAAATACTCAGATTCACTAATGTAAAAACTAGATTTCCTAACATCCCCCCCCCCATAGTTTTTACATGGTGTAAAAATATTTACACTCTTATTTGTATTATGCTCACCCCTTGTAACATGCCTTATTTAGCTCATGACTTTGACATAAAGAGAGCCTCAATCCTCTCATGGTTTCATAGGTTTACCACAAACCTTGACATAAATAGGAACACCATCTACCTCCAAGAATTGGCAAAAATAGAACTATATGCCATCAAATACTCTTAGGTATACATACTACTAACATAATCTTGCTACATATGACCACTATATGCAAAGGAATGCATCCCAAATTTACATTATGTAACTATAATGGATGTGTCACTAAGGTTTATCTCCATAAATAAGTAAGGAAGTCACAAAATATTAGCATTAGCTTCTCTCCTAACTATTGCAAAACACTGTTCACCTCCTATGGTTTTCTGGATCTCTACCACAAACCCTTTCAAGATCCATGAACTAAATTACATTGGTGATTTCTATATTTTCATAATGTTTTCAACTTAGGGAATTATATTTGGAATTTACACACAAATTACATATCTTGAATAGTCATATTCTTCTATTTTTATTTTGAAAAACACATAGTGGAAATGAAAAACACACCATACTATATATGTCAACAAATCATTGGTGTGGCCTCATCATTGATGACTGACAAGAGGTCAATGAAAGATATCCTTCCTCTGTGTATCCTCCAGCCTCTAGTACATGTAGCTCTTTAATTAGCTACTATGTCGATATAGCTCAGGTTCATGAATTTTTCAAGGGAAATCCCCCCACAATGTAGATGTCATGTACAAGTTAAAATGAGTCTATTACTCTTTTTGACATTATTAAAGCTTGACTCTTTTGACATAAAATTGTCTCTTGATGACAATTTAAATATGAACCCAAAAAATATTGACTCTAGACAATATGACTCTTTTTTTCAATTTCAACTCATAATATGATGACATACATTAATTATAAAATCCCTAAATAAAGGATTTTGAAAAATAATGCACATATTTAGACTCAAGGAGTTAATAATGATGATAAACAAAATATATAACTTAACTAAGTAAAATGACTAGACACTAGAGATTTATTAACACACAAATAACCCTCAATGCTATAACAATAAATGACATTTGTTCGATTATTAATATTTTGGACCAATATAATGCAACCTATACTATTATATGTTCTTTATCAAAAAATCTAAACTCTTTTAAAATGATGTATTAACCAGAGAAAAAGGAATAATTTAAATAAATAAAATGATGTCAAAAAACTTATACTAATGACATGCCTCTTCTAAAGCCTATGGAATTTTGCTTAATAAGACCTACTAAAACTCTTATGTAAACTTAAACCAATGTATAAAGACATAAAACTTTAACAAGATGCAATACTAAGCAAATAAAGACTTAAAATGAATTATAAATTAAACTACACCTATATTGAGTTTCATTGAAATTATGACACATTCCAAGAGTCTGAGTTGGCTTAAGACTCGACTCCAAATCTCCATGCAAATAGTTGTCAGGTGTAGCAATCTCCAATGTTAATTCTAAACTGTAGTAAGTGTTGAAAGATTTTGATAACAAAACTAAAAATTATGGCAAAAGATCAAAATTCATATTAAAAGGATCTAATATGATTTATAGCATGCACAATAGTTTTTAGAAGATGACATAGAGTATAATGCTGAGATGTGTTATACAAATACCATTCATATTATGATGGTCATCAAGTTGTGAAAAAGTATGATGTGTGATTCTGAGGATGTAGTCAATAGATAATAGATCAAAGACATCAATGTGCATATGAATGATCAATGGAATTTAATTTGCTACTCATAAATTTATAACTAGTATAAAATGACAATGTGTAGATCCATATGAGACAAGAATTGAATGAGATGTTCAAAGATTCATACTATTTTTATGATACTAGATGCACAGAATGTTAAACTCTAAGCCATGACAATATCCTTTCTCTTTCTCAAAATAGTACTCGATCTGTAGAGACAAATTACAAATAGTGGGTAGAGGTTGAACAAAGCCTCTCTCACGTTGCTCTTGCCATGATCTAGAGCTTGATTTTATACCATTTTTGAGAATTGGAGGAGACTTACATAGGTTTAACTCATGAAATGGAGATAAACATACAGGGATATATATTTCAAACACTATCAATATATTATTCCACACAAATATTCTACTTATGTTCTCTTTTATAAAAAAATTCAAGACATTACATAGATATATAGGAATATTATTATTATAACTTATCCCCTATTTTCTCTCACCTAAATCCTATAATTAATCACACACTATCTATGATATATTGTTATAACCATTAAAAATATATCACAACAATATAATTTTCTAACTAATACAATCTTACTGTATTAACCATATAGTTACACACTAACTAATTACTATTTACTTTTTGGTAAATATCAAACTTAATATTTACCTCTTCGTAAATACTCAAATTCGCTAATGTAAAAGCTAGATTTCCTAATAATACTAACCCTAAATGGGTATCTACAGACCTACCTAGAAGGACTACTCAATTACATACCTAAATAGAATGGTCATGTGTGTTTAGAGGTTTATTTAAACTATATTATAACTTTAATTAAGTCCATGGATCATCATAAATTATTACTAAAGAGAATAATTGATGGAAGGCAAGGTCTCAAACACTTGATATTGTCAAGTAGCCCTAAAATAGGCATCTACAAGTTACTACTAGAAACTCAATTATGTTCAGACCTAAAAGAGGGACCAAATCATGTTTGAAAGTGTTTGAAGTCACTTTGGTATCTAAAAAAATTTCATGATCTTGGATAAATTTAGTGACATGAAGGTGAAGTCTAGGTAAGAAACATAGTCATGAACCTTAATGTGTTACTTACAGTCATGTGTCAAGATTAGTTCCTTAAGGAGATGAAGTGAAGAGGTAGAGAGGTTGGGAAATAATCTTAAAACATACCTAAGACTTCAAATCATATATAATAATAATTTATGAGGTTAATATCATTATAAGTTTGAGACTTGATACCCTACATTTAGTCATGATTCTTGATTATCACGTACAGGTGGCTAATGAGAAGTAGATTGGTATCAAGAACAAAGATGAAAGAGCAGATCATATATGAGGTGTTTGGAACCATTTGGGATTTTCAAGAAATTTTTAGAGCATGGATTATTTCACCTATTCAAAATTTCATCAATCATAGTCATAAGACTCCAAAACATAAGGAACATAGTCAAGATGCCTAAGAAACATTTCACATAGGCTATAGTCTAGCCATGAGAAGAATTTGAGTTTTGAGAGTCCTATAGGTATGACCATGACTTTAAATTTGGTATAGATTTTGTTTATGAATTGAAAAATACATAAATTTTCTACTTTAGGTCATACTAATATTGGGAATATCCATTATTTTGTCTTAGACTTGGCCCACTCTTTGGGCAAGGGGTAGCCATGAGACTTAGGAGCTTACTTGAACTCAAAGGCATGAAATAAGTTTATAGAACTCATGGGGGGGGTATTTATGAATTATAAAAACATGAAAATTGTTTCTAGGCACCTATAGGAGGGACTAAAGCTTAGGTTTTCACTCCAAGGCCCTTAAGGGCTAGCAAAGAGAAGATAGGCTCTTAACCCCAAGTACCCTAACCAATGTACCATAGAGAGGTAATGAACACTTAAATAGAATTTAAAATAATGGATATTTATTTTATAGGTTTTTTTTCCTCTTAAAGTATTAGGAATGAGTTTTTAGACCCAAAACTTAAATTAGACTTCTCTTGGGCTTAAGAAACACTAAGCAAGCCACCCGAAGAATAAATTCATATGCTCATACCATTGATAGAAATTTGAATGGGACTATGAGACTTTTGAAATATTTTAATAGGTATAATAATAATTTTTCCATGTATAATGGGTTTATTTAATTATCTTTTCAATATGAACAATTGTTAAGATCCCAAATAGGTCTTAAACCTCTCTTAAACCCTGATAGTGACCAGTCATGGGGAAAAGAGATCAAATGCATAAATAATGACATATTTTTATAATTTATACTCTTTTATTTTTTTTATTAATATTATGAGGTTAATAAGATGTACTTTTATGCTGACATCACTTGTATGGATTGGTACAAATACCCTATTTTGCATGTTTTTAGTGTTTTTCAAGTGTTGTCAGAAGGAGAGAGATTAAACATCATGGTATGAGGTAATTTGTGAATTTAAATATATTTTAAAATCCACAAAAATTCACAATATATTCTATAGGTTATTAAACCAAGCCCATTTTTCAAGGTAATCTCACACAGGCTCAAAATGAGACTAGGTTGTAAGGCCATTTCCTGGTTTGCATACTTTCACAAGGTCTCAGGACCCAAAAATTGACATGGAGGTTGGTTATGGCCTATGTAAATTGAATAAAATGTTTTTTTTTAAAATTTAATACATGTGATAAAATTATATATAAATAAAATAAGGTCTTAAGCAAGAAGGCCTAATTGAGGCCTAAATCAAGAGAGAGAAAGGCACAAAAAAGGGGTTTCCACTCAAATTCTAAAGATGAAATTTAACATGGATATATAAGGAAATATAAGGTCCTATAATATTCAATTGGTTTTTTAATATCAACCTTAAAATTCCCTACACAAGGAGGTTTACAAGTAAAAAGGGTTATAAGGAAACAAAGCCTAGTGAAGGCTTAAGGATCAAAACAAATTTTTGGGAGTTGGTCTAAGAAAAAGTATTTTATTTAAAAAATAATAAAATATTTTAAGACCAATCATATATTTTTTATTATTTTAAAAATATGCACTTTAGTTTTGGGCCACTTAGACCAAACTAAGCATAGGAAATGAAGAGTTACAAGACACTTGTGCATATAAATGATGGAATGGTAGGTTATAGGAGATTATTAAGGAATATAAGATGTTAAATTATTTTTTTAGATCATTTAAATGTGAATTAATATTTTTAAGGTCCATTTGTCACTCCTTTCATGCAAAGAAGGGTAGTTTTCAAGGAGCTAGTCAAGGTGTCAAGCAAGTTTGTAACTCTTATGCCACTTGGAAGGTTGGATATGATTTAATAGTGAGACACATGGCCTTGGAGGTCTATCAGAATGTATCATAATTAATTTTATATTTTTAAATAATATGGACACTTATCACTCCTCTACTATGCCTCTCTCTCCTCTCACCATTCTCTATAAGAGTAGCCACTTTTGGATAAGTTAGAGGATCCATAAATTAGTTATGGCAAAGCCCTACCAAAATTAAGAATTTTAATTACATATTTAATTGAATTAAAGATGTATTTTATACTTATATATTTCTAAGAGTATTTTTTAGGATGTTGTATTGATGAGTGTTTAGTGATATTCATATCCTTTGCATTTGTCCTTCATATTTCATGCCTTATACAATTATTTCACCTTTCACAGGGTATATGAAGTGTTATAATTTGTTTTATTATTTATATAATTGATAAACCATTAGTGTTTCCACTATAACCTCTTGGTTAATCATCCTATTACTCCTGCAATCATCTAAACCTTCATATTAAAACACTAGTGTGATAAGGGATATTTAGAGTAGCATAATTAGATTGTAAGTTGATATTTTATAGTGCATATTCAAAAATCTATCGATTTCATTTTTGGTGCATTACTTCCAAGTTTTTTGGATATATTAGTACTCTTATTTCCCTTTTCCATGTCAAAGCAAGTGGTGTAGTATTGTCTAGGTGTTATATTTTAGGATCTATCCCAAAATCTATAGGTTTGACTCACTTAAAGGTCACCCACAACCTAGAGTCAATACCATTTCATAGCTCAAGTTTAGAGGGATTGAATAACCCTCTCATAGGATATAATTTTGAGCTATAATAGGTACTTGAAACACCAACACTTTAGTAGAACCAAACTAATTTTCCATAGAGTAAGATGCAAAGTGATATTAGATTCTCACTACCATGCACAAAACTAGGGATGGAATCACAACCTTAGATAAAGAATTACATGGTCATGTTTAGGAATTCAATAAAGAAGAGCTTGAATATCACCCTATTAATCAAGAAGGTCAACAAGATCATATTTATGATGAGGTGCCACAAGATGCGAGGTATTGTGTAGTTTCATAACTTACATGGGACATGAAGAAGTCCTCCTAATTTTGATGGAAATGTGTTGGGGGATGGTGGTGAAGCTTGGTTGATAGAAATGGAAAAGTAATTTGAGATTAATAATTACTCAAAAGTCACTAAGGTAGTTTTGGAAGCATATTAGCTTTTTGGAAAAGCAATAATGTGGTGGGAAAATAAAAAGCTTGAGATGAACCTCAACTCCACCTGGGAGCAATTCATGGTTTTATTTAGATTACAACAGTTGTCTTAGTTGTATTTTGACTAGAAGCTAAAATATTTTTAGAGTATAAAATAGGGAGATATTTTGGTGAACAAGTACTAGGAATAGTTCACTAAGCTCTTAAAATATGTTCCTAGGTATTAAGTAGATAAAAGGTTTTACATCTAAAAGTTCATTATGGGATTAAAGCCCCAAATTAGATGTAAGTTATATGTGCATAGGCTATCTATGATGAATCAATACTTTTAAAAGGTAGTTAAGGAGTCAAAACTGAAGTCTCTTACTTAGGTTAGAGAGAAGTTCAAGAAGAAACTTAGATATTCCAAACCACCTCTTAAGAAGAAGAACTGTAAAATGAATGGAAATTATAAGAATCAATTTAATAATCATAATGTTAAGTTTAATAAATTCTCAGGCAACAAGAAATAATATGGTATATTCAAACCTACTTTGAATGGGAACTAATATTCAAAAATGAAAGGACCACCTAGCATATGTTTCATCTATGGAAGTGATCACTATGATAGGGAATGTACTCAAGGAAAGTCTGAAGGAAAAGCTAAGGGTATTATGCAGTAAGGTAAATTTTAATAAATAATCCATGTGGATATTAAAAATCATCAACCTAATTTTCAATTTTAACTTATTGAGGTTCCAAATAATCTTTTTGGTTAACTATTTCCATTTTGATTGACACTAGAGCTAGAGAGTTTTTATTTTCTCCATGTATGCTTTCTAAGTTGTCTATGAAAGTTGGTTCAATGGAAAATACATGGTCAATGTAATATGGGAATGAATCCAAGGTCAAAGTTGATAGGTTCTTAGAGGAAGTTGAGATTGAGTTGCTTGAATTCACCGATATAGTAGATCTTTATGTAGCCTCACTAGAATCATATGATGCAAACCTAGGGGTGAATTGTCTTATTTTTAATAAAGTGAATTTAGATTGATATCCAAATAAGGTAGAATGTTAGGATGATTTTGGAAATCAGACTCAAATTTAGAGTGAGAAAAGAGATTTGAAACTTAAGCATATTTCCATAATTCAGTTTAAGAAGGGTCACAAGAAAGGATGTTAAACATTTATTGTTAAAATAAATTATATGGAGGAAATAAAGTAATCATCCATTGAGGATTACCCTTTATTTAAGAACATTTAGGATGTGTTTCCATAGGAATATTTAGGATTAAGACCCAAGGAGGAGTTTGATTTATCAATTGACATAATACCTAGTTTAGAACTGTAACCCAAGGCACCTTATAGGATGATGACTATAGAGTTCATTGAGTTGAAATCTCAACTATATGATTTATTATCTAAAGGGTTGATTCAACCAAGTGTGTCACCATGGGGTATACCAATCATGTTTGTCAAGAAGAAGGATAATAATTTTTGCCTGTGTATTAATTAAAAGATGTTAAACAAAGTGACAATCAAGAATAGGTATCCATTGCCTTGCATTGATGATCTCTTTCATCAAATATGTGGGGTGAGAATTTTACCTAAGATAGATATCTGAGTAGGATATCACCAGTTGAGGATTTGATAAGAATATAATCCAAAAATAACATTCATAACTCAGTATGGGCACTATAAATTCATAGTGTTGCCTTTTAGGTTAATAAATGCTCTGGTAGCATTCTTGAATCTCATGAACAATGTGTTTAGGGATTATTTGGATCACTTTGTGTTAGTTTTTTTAGATGATATCCCCATTTATTTTAAGAATGATGAAAAACATCTACAACATATAGAGTTGGTGTTGTAACATTTGAGGAAGCACAAACTTTATGGTAAGTTGTCTAAATGTGAATTTTTCTATAGGAAAGTGAAATATTTAAGACATATTATCTCTATAGATAGAATTTTAGTTGAACTAGTGAAGATAAGATCCATAATAGAGTGGCCATCACCCAAAAACCTACATGAGGTGATAAGTTTTATGGAACTAGTAGGGTATTACAATAAATTTGTTCTAAATTTATTTAATTAACTCTCTTCAATGGAATAATTAGATTTTTGTTTGGTTAGACAAGTGTAAGAAAGCCTTCCACGAGTTAAAAAAGATGATTATGTTGGCACCTGTTTTAAGAGTTCTCAATCCTAATGGTTAGTTTTCAATAATCATTGATGTATCTAGAGATAGTATTAGAGTAATTATTATGTAATATGGTATAGTTGTAGCATATGAGTCTAGGAAGCTTAAACCATATGAGGTAAATTATGTTCGACATAATCTGTAACTTGATGCAATAGTGCATGCTTTGCAAGTTTAGAGGAATTATCTATTGGGGAAACCGATTGAGCTCAAGACTAACAACTTGGGACTCAAATATATCTTCACCCAATAAAGTTCATCAGATATTTTGGTTATAGTTATTATTTGACTATGATTTTGATATTAGCTACATCAAGGGCAAGGAAAATAGAGCTGTTGATGCCCCAAGTCATAAAATGTATATAGTAGTTTTGGATACTATCGGGAGTACCTTTCATAATCAAGTTGTTAAATTTTCCCCTAGAGATGAATTATATGAGAAAGTTAAGAAAACTTTGTCATAAGATGCTTAGAACCCTAAGTTTAAAGGATTCAAGTTGGAGAATGATGGTATTTTGAGGTAAAATGGTAGAATGCATGTACCTAATAGAGATAATTTGAGGATCATGGTGATAAATAAATTACACAATGCCCCTTATTTAGGTCACCCTAGAGTGACTAAGATCATGGTTGAGATAAAACCTCTTTTTTATGAAAAGGAGTTAAAAGGAATACAATGTATTTTATGTCTCATCATTTGGATTTTTAGCATGTGAAAGCTGAAATTTGCATCTAGCAAGATTGGTGTATCTTCATAATATATTGGAATGGAAGTGATAGGTAATTAGTATGGACTGTGTCTAGGGTTTTTCAAACTAACCAAGGTAGCTCACTTTATACTAGGTAATTTGACTGATGATGCACCAATGCTTGCAAAGAGATTCATGAAAGAGGTGTACTAGTTACATGGATTTATAGATAAGATCATTTATGATCAAGATCTGAGGATGACATCTAGATTTTGTTTGACTCTAAATCTAGTTTTGGGCACACAAATGAATTTTAGCATTACATATCATCCAAAAATGGATAGACAAATAGAGAGAGTAAACCAAGCTCTAAAATATCTTATTCAAATGTATTGTATAGATCAACAATATAATTGTGAAGAGTATCTTCCACTGGTATATTTTTCTTATAATAACTATTACCAATCAACTTTAAATATGGCTCCATTTGAATCATTATATGAAAGGATGTCTCAAACACCAATCAGCTAGGACAAGTTAGAAGATAGGGTGGTCTTTGGTCCTTCAATGCTTATAGAAATGGAGGTACAAGTCAAGTTAATTGGAGAAATGTTGGTTGAATCCAATGATAGACATAAAAGCTATGTTGATTTAAAAAATATAGCAAGACAATTTTCTATTGGTGATAAAGTATTTTTGAGGATTAAGCCTCAAAAGAGATCGATTAAGTTTCGTAAATCAACAAAGCTTTCACCAAGATATGTGGGACCTTAGAGGTCTTGGAAGTGATCAATCTTGTTGTATATAGGCTTGTATTTCCATTAGGTCTAGTTCTCTTACATAATGTTTTTCATATGTCTTATCTTAAAAAGTATGTAGTTGATCTTTATCATGTATTAGATTGGAATATTTTATAGGTTCTAGATCTCAGGGTGATCACAATAAAACTAGTTAGAATAATTGACACTCACAAATGTAGTTTGTGTAACAGGGAAGTGTCATAGTGCAAGGTCTAGTGGAACCAATATTATGAGGATAATACCACTTCAGAGGACTATAGATCTATAGTCTATTTTCATATTTATTTATTTAAAGCATTTACTATTGTTATTGATTTTCTACTATATTCTATTTTATTTTATAACTTTGGTATGAAATAAGTGTCATCAGGGTGATGACCAGTTTTAGGAAGGAAGGATGTTACATCCCAATTTCCTCACTAAACTTGATTTTTTTATTAAACAGATATTAAGGGGTTAATTTTTTTTAATTACTACTATATAAAATTATTTTATTTATGATGATGTATGGAAATACATATAATGATTATTTACTTTATTGGTTTGGTTTTACATGAGTTTTATATGCATGTATATTATGTTTATTTAGTATTATTGTGATTTAATGACATTTGTATCGATTATCATGGTTATAGTCTAACTACCATTTGCATTTTTCAAGTGGATGGAGGATAAATTTCACTCTTCAAACATATATGGAGGGAGAGTATCATCAAGGAGGATAATATAGATGGAAATGTTGGAGGTGTAGAGATTCGATAATGAACACAACACGCACCACATAGAATAATAAATTCATAATTTTTTAATTTTTATTGTGTTTGATTAATTCATGTTTGGATGTGGTGATATGGTTTAGATCAGTGTTTAGATGTTATTCAATTTTATTTTTAGTTATGACTATTTGTTGTGATTAAAATGTGGTTGCCATTACAGAATCTTTTAGTTGATACACATTCTTTTTATAACTTTATTTTTCATTGACTACATAACCCTTACATGCATGTACCTAGAAACATTCAACAAAAATCATCATTAAAACACACACACACACACACAAACACACACACACATGGTAAATAAATGAATTGAATTTTAATCATATAACAAAATGATTTTATTAAACTTTCTCTAACCTAAACCTAAGGTGGTACCTATGGTGACATAGTTTCTAAATACCTAATGGTTAACTAAGAATGGAACTCAAATTATTTAATGTTTAACTTGACATTTAAATGTTTAATGGATTGGCATTTTAGTTTTATTAAAATATAATTATTTTTTTTATTTGAATATTATGGTGTCAACCCTAATTTGAGAAGCTATCATTTGGTTTGGTTTGGTTTGTTTTGCTCATTATAACCATGCAAACTTGGGATGGCGAGGGTTTGGCTATGAGTTGTAAGGAAATGGTATGGATACTCTGAGTTTGTTGGTTAAGCTATGAGATGTGGGAACTATGTCAAGAATTTTTGGTTTGATGGCAAGTTATTCTTGTGGTGGTAAAGGATAAGTTGCCATGATATTAGGGGTTTTTGAAATGGATTCAAGAGATTGTGAAAATAATAAAGGAGAAGAGAGTTTTTTTAAAATGGATGGTATCCATGGAAAATAGAGGAGAATGAGAGGAAATAAAATAAATTTTAATTAAAGACAAAGGAGGTAGAATATTTTGGGTAATTAAGAGGTAGGGTTTTATGTTTGGTTCATCCTAAACATCTGTATTCATGTTATGTAGTATGTGGATAAAATGGTAAGGGAGTATTAAGAATGATTATTTTGAAATTATAAACCCTTGTTTGAATCAAGGATTTGACCCTATGGGAGGAGAAATTCCCCCCATAGAATCGAATCAATGATTTGATTGTATAACATGGGAATGGAATATTAGGGTAACTATTTTAAATAGTTTCTTATGAGGTTTATTTGCATGGCTAAGTGTTATTTTATCTAGTTATTTACATGGTTATGTGTGTGTTATTTTATTTATGCCTAAATAGTTGGGTGTTAATGAAAAGGCTTAAATACATTAGGGTTTGAATAATAGTTTTCCTATAATCATTACTAGACTGTGTTTTTTTAGATTCATTTAAATATAGTGAAATGATTGAGTATTTCTTTGATTCATTGATAAATAGTGAAATGACTATGTGTTCATTTATCCATATGGATTGGGATATTTTTTTGGATTTTTGGGTTTCATTTGAATTTGGGATATGTAAATGAGGTTCTCATTGGAATTCATTTAATTGTGTATTCATTATGCTTCTATTTTGAAGGGATGAGTGTTATTATTTTGTAACCACCTATGTATAAATGGTTATATTTGGACTATGTTTAAATGGTTATATTTGGATTGACTATAAATTCATGTGAGTCAACATTATCAAATTGATTGTTATATTTAAACACATATTTATTGACTGTGAGTCAATTTTGTGTAATATAGTATGGATGGTTGAATGTATTAATCAACTTAACTATGTATACAAGTTATAGTTATTTGTGAATATGCCATTTTGATTTGAATATGTATAAATTTATAGTTGTTTATGAATATGTTATTCTAAGTCAATTGTGTATACATGTTTAAAGTTGGTTGTGACCATATTATTATATGTTGACTATGTGTTAATATTTATAAGCCGACTGAGTATAAATGCTTATATCAATTGTGTATAAATATTTATAGGTCAACAATGTATAAGATATTTTATATTGATTGTGATGATTATGTGTTGGTTGTTAGTTGATGTATACATACCATAGGTTTAATTTTATTGGTGTATTTACACGAGTTGAGTATACATAACAAGATTGATTCAATAAATAAACCATAACGAGTTTAAATGAAATGACTGGGTTATTGTTTATGATGAGTGTTTTTGGATAAAATTATTATCTACTTCATATTGAACATACACAGACAAGTAATAAGTTATAGAAATAAATATCAGTTGGATTGTTTCCTTATTTCAACTAGTTGTGTGTAATATGGTTAAATAAATGTTTGATGGATGTTTATTATATTGTATTAAATGTTTGGTTTAAATTGAGTTTATATTTTTTAAGTAGGGAAATTTGAATATGAGAATAAAATCGAACATATATAAATATGTATATATGTAATTATGGATTATACATAAAAATCAATATATATTCTTTATGAATAGTTCATAAAAAAACATATACATATGTATATAAGTTAACACTTAAAAATTATATCCATAGGTGTGTGTGTATGTATGTATGTATGTATGACCATTTATATGTAGATATCATGTCATTATAAAATTAGTGGCTAAGGGTTTTAAATGTTTATAAATATAAGTTGACATACTGATATATATGTATGCGAATAATTTAGTATGCAAATATATGTTTGTTTATAGTGAATAGATTTATTCATATGCAAACTAGGATCTATATTATTAATTTATAATATGTTGTTTCAGTTATAAATTGAGGAAAATTTATTAAATTATTGATTAGAATAAATAAATGTTGTATTTATTATTTGTTGGTTTGTTTAGGATTTGTTGTGAAATTCCTAAATTATATTATTTTTATTATAATACTTGTGAAAAAAAGATGTTTGTATGGAATTAGTAAATTATTAAATATTATGAATATTGTTAGTAAATAATACATGTATAATATAGCCTTAAGGGAAATGGGCTTTAGACTGTAATGAAAATTAGAAAATATTCAAGCTAAAGTTAAATTATTATTATTAAATGTGTAATTATTTCAAGTTAT
This sequence comes from Torreya grandis, assembly GCA_037957365.1. Taxonomy (NCBI): domain Eukaryota; kingdom Viridiplantae; phylum Streptophyta; class Pinopsida; order Cupressales; family Taxaceae; genus Torreya; species Torreya grandis. Next base: position 3,085,484 of record JARHVA010001451.1, on the reverse strand, counting down.
TTATTATATAAAATTAATGTGGTAATTAATACTAAATCTAAATGAGATATCCATGAAAATATTATATTTTGATTATTTATTAAATTTGATATTAATGAAACTAAAGATTATTATCGTGAGAAGGTTCCCATACATATATTTAGAGTCATTAATACTTAGATTAAATGAAATCCAAATGAGTGTGTGTGTGAGTATGATTGATCTGTTAGATCATTAAACTATATGAAAATTTTAGAAAAATTAATATTTATAGTTAAACATTATCATTTCACTTATTTGATTATATGCATGATGTCATGTTAGAATGAAATTCTTTATGATATGTTGCATGTAGTTATAATCTTACAAAACATGGGTTGTAAATGACTTCTTGATACCTACACCATTATCATCTGCTCATCTAAAAGGGAGAGTCATTCCATAGTTGGGTATTGTATAGGGGATCTATGGTCTATGGTTGGTATGTAAAACCATTCTGATGATGCTCTCCATCTCCTCCAACAGTCAGCTAATAGAGACTTTTACTTATATATATATATATATATATATATATATATATATATATATATATATATATATATATATATATATATATATATATATATATATATATATATATATATGAGTTTATGGATACTCATTTGTTACATGGAACATTGTATTATTTTACTTGATAAATAGTAGATTGGTTGCTCTTCTTATATAATATTATTGTATGACTTCCAATAATTGGCTAAGGTATTATTCAGTAGATATACTTATATTATGGATTGAATTTGTAATTTTATTGAACTTGTTAATCTGGTCATTATCCAAATGAATCATAATGGGTTTATTAAACAAGATTCATTTAGTTAAAGATCAATTGACTAATCTTATTTAGGAATAATCTAATTTTATTATTAAAGTTTTTAAAAAGACCAATTTTCTAGTAAAACCTAGTGGGTTTCTAACAACATGAACATATATCATGCCCTTTTAAAAATTTTAGACTTTGAAATTTTACTTTTAAAACTTTTCAACTTTGAATAAGCATGAGCATGAATGATTTTCATTGCTTTTTCCACTTTGAAACTTCAAAACTTTGAATTTTAATTTTTTCAATTTTGAAACTTCACAATTTTCAAATGTGAATAATAATGAGCATGAATGAGTATCATGATCCCCACACCCCATCCCCAAATTTATTTTAATTATATATATTATTATGCATCTATATACTCGATTGTAATTGTATTTTCATCATGTAACTTTGATATTTTTAACTTTTTCAATATGCCATGTGTATTGCTTAACTTTTTAGGGTTTAGATTATGTAAATCCTATGTTTGATTAAAGGGTTGATTATTCTAAATCAATGAAATAATGTTCATAAAATAACTACTGAATTGTCATAGATTTTGACTAGATTTGATTTTATAAAAATAGTAATAAATATATGTAAATAAAGACTTATTTGAAAAACCCCTAATATAGAAGATATGAGTTCTAGAAATTGAGATATGAACTAGTCTAAGTGTCATAATGTGAATCCATAAATTATAACCCCTCTTATAAAGTAGTGACACATTTGGACAGTAGTGTCATATGACTATAATATCCTAAAAATGGCATTGGTGTCCTTTGCATATGACTACTCTGAACTTTTGGGCTCACATGCATCTATGCTTCTAGGTTATATTTTTGTGAATATAAAGTCTAAAACTTTATATTGTGCATGTAATAACTTATTTATGATGCAAAACTTAATCTTCCTTGTAATTAAGGCATGATCTAAAAATTGTGTTTATTAGTAGGATAGGCTAGACATCCTCAACACCTTATTGTGAAGAGAGTTGCCTACATACCAACACTTCAAGGAGGGATCAAACTCCATGTTGTTCTCCCCACCTAAGTGCTAGTACAAGTGAAAGTGATGCTAGAATGATAGTGGTTTTGACTTCCTTAAGTGTGTTTGAGATTGAAAATCTAAAAAATCTAAGATTGGGGAAGTTGTAGATGGTAGTATGTAGAAGTAGGGAAGTAGGGATTAATTACCTTGATTTTACTCAACTTGTTTCATGTTTGAATAGGTATTTTGCATCTAATTTAAATATAGTGGATAGAGGTTAGAAATTCATGTATTTATAGTGTTATGTAGCTTGTGCAGATAATAAAAGATGCTTAAGCCAACCTTAATAGGGTTTTACCTTTGAAAATATATTTTTTCAAAAAAGATAAGGTAAAAGACATTAGCACCATTTTGGGGACACTAGTGCCATGTGGCTCTAGTGTCCTTAATGTGGTGTTGATGTCCAAATAGAAGACTGTTAGGTATGAAGGGATAGGATTGGGAAATGAGGGTATAAAACTACATTTAAACTAATAAGGATGTATGTGGTTCACACAAAAGCTAAAAAAGTGTGATAATAGACTCTAAAATAGGTATAGGGATAAGCTAGGAATAGGTTGTCTCAAGTATCACTCTTAACACTCAAATATGACATTTAGGTGATTACATCCCCCCCCATTTATGCTATAAATACAGAAAAACAAAATGACTAATATAAAGGAAAAAGAAGTGTACCTAGACTTATCTAGGAAGTGAAACCTATGAAATTGAGTCTGAGTATGTGAAGTTGGGTCTATGTAAGTGAAGCATGATCTAATGAATTAAATCTCATTGGGTATGAAATCTAATGTATTAACCTAGTGATAACTTATGTATGTGCATGTATATAGTGGTCAAATCAATGAATATCTTAGACCGAGCTGATAGCTTGCTCAATCTTCATATGTGGGTGGCTCAAAAATGCAATCTAGTTTTGAATTTATCATTGCCCACTCTTTCTTGGTGGATCATGACCTATGAATATATTATATTAGACTGAAGGTACATATAACCCTCTCATGTGAGTGGCTCAATAACTCACATAGGATATGAATCCATCATTTTCCACCCATGTTTAGTAGATGCATCTAAAACTAAACTATATAAAGTGATAGAAATATCTAAATGAGTATATCTAACTATGTATGTTAGATCCATGATGACTCAGGTATATTAGGTTACTCTAAGCCACTCGAGAATGCTAACCACTACATATGGAGTAAGGCATGAAACTAGTGATAACATGTAATATGATGATAAGTGTATACAATGTAGAGAATGACATGGAGTTTGATATTCCATCTAATAAACTTATGTGTACCTGAGCATATGGGAATAATGTGTTAAACACATGCCCCCAATCTGATATCTAAATATACTAATTATAGATTGAGTTATAATAATTATATCTAAGTATCTGAAATGAATATGGGAATGATCATACCATGCATGATGCCCCTAATCCAAGAAATTGATATGAATATAAGATAAATCATGTGAATTTGAGTAAAATATGAGTATAACTATTAAATTTGTAACTAGATCTATGTAAACCTATATTGTACCTAGTGTACTATTTTGGCCAATATAAACTATCTTGATATTAGGGATACTAGATAGGAGTGACACATCTTAAACAATAGAGTTATGTGGTACTACTTTCCCTATTTGGGCACTAATGTCCATTTGGTCTTAATTTTTTATCACTATACTACTTTTTGAGTCACTATCTTTTCCTATGTTTACCTATGTCTAATTTTTTGAAATTGAGTGTGTGTGATAAAAACTATTCTATAAATTCAATATAAAAACCTAATCTCTATGAAAACACATTATGAATTCCCCCTCTTTTGAGGTAGTTGTTTATCCTATGAAAGAACTATCCTTAAAAGAAATATCTCTATAAAATGTGTGTTAGCCAAAGCATATATGATAACTACATGATAATCCAATATAATGTGCAAACATAACATTGGAATGTAAGATAATATGAGTATAATTATGTAATGTAAGATTTGTGTCGTGTCTATTATTACATAAAGGTGTCAATATAAATGTAATCAATGTATATAATATAAAATTTGAGTAAAAATGGGTAACTACCTAGGGGGATGGGGCATGATGTCTATCATGACTCCCAAGTAGGAAGGGTAGATGTATGAGGTTCCTCATGGCATCAAAAACTAATGTGTGTAACAATAAAAGATAAGTGTCATGGCCATGATGCATACAAGAAAACATACATATAAAACATATAAGGCATGCAAATTAGTCCAAGGGGACACAATATAAGGGACATGGGTACATGTCCAAGGACATGTTCAAATGTACACATATGCAAGAAACAAGAAAATTAGCTTAGAACCACATAGAAGGACATGTTCAAAAATCTACATACACAATCAGGAAATCACACACAAGAGACATGGGCACATGTCTAAGGCATACATATTGTGAATAGAAGTGGTGTAGAGCCAAATGACAATGGCATATTCAAATGCCCTTCAATAGAAGAATCATAGAACTATATTAAAGTATAAACTATGAAATATATAAATTAAATCATGCATTAATGTAGTATAAATCTATGTAAAAGATGGGATGTACATATGCTAAGTCTAAAGTAGGGATAGTCAGAAAAAATCCAAGTATGAGTATCAATATCAAGATATAAAAACACTAAAACTAGAATGTATATAATGTAAAGATGGAACCTGGTAATATAAACTATGTAAAATATACCCCCAAGTGGGTGAATGTGTCAAATGAATAACCATGAATCAATGTATATGCCCCCAGTGGGTAGATAATTGTGAGTATGGATCAATGTACTGGACCTGGGTCTTATAATCAATTAAAAAGCACTCAACAAGAATAAGTAAAATATGTATTTATGATAAAATTGACTATACTAAGATAGATATCATATGTAGTGTCTAAAAAAATAATAAATGTAAACATATCAATGTATACAATCCACAATTTTATGTTTTCTAAGTAATTATTTGAATGTTTTTGTGTTTTGGCATGTTATATTATTTTTATATTTTTTGGATATAATCTATATACAAGCAACATGAAAATGAACTATGTACAAGGAGAAAGAGAGAATAGAGTATGTATAAGAGGGTAGGAACCATACTAATCGATGATTCTTATGGGAGACTTACTATCACTATAAGGGAATTGTGATTGTATGTGATGTGTGAAAGGGAAACTATGATCCCATATTTTTTTATACTAAGTAATATATATATATATATATATATATGTAGTGGTGTTAGGAATTTATGAAACTAACTATGGTATCATATGAAATGTAGGGGTCTTAGGAACCCATCGAGTAGAATAAGTTATGGGTGACATAGGTGTCATATGTTATAAACCTAGATAACCCAATGATATTAATGTTGGCATAAATTGAGTGAAGGAAGGCCCTATAAAATCTATGACATATCTATGATATAGGGATCTTCCTAATAATGGTCTCCTTGGGAGAGTATGTGTACGTGTTGATATGGTAGGAGTAGACCTCTCCTACACTGGTGGATCTATTGAAATATATGATGTATCCATGGGAATTATACTCTGAGTTATAATTTATAACTATGCTATATATGGTAATGGTGTTAGAATTGTAACTAGTGACTATGGTGTGACTACCTATGGGATAGGTATAGGATACTCATATGGGAGACCCTCAACTTTGACCACTTAATTTTCATGTATGTATTTCAAACATCTATGAACTATGGATGGTATGGCTTATAGATACTATAACCATGGCCTACCCAATAACATGTCAAATATGGTTGCACTATGTATGACTAAGAATTGAGTGGTTATATGTGTTGGTCTAATGTGTAATGGAAACATAATATCCCCAATGGATCTCTAAACATGACCATTAAAACCAATTATAACTATGTTTTTAGGGAATATATTCTGCTATGAATTCCCTAAATGTTGTAAAACTATCATAGTGCATATACTAATGCATGACATGTTATCAACCATAACACTCTAGATAGTGTGATGATCTATGTATGCTAATATAAAGAGTGTATGTAAATATACATCATCATCAATAATATCTTTCTCTAAGAAGTTGATTAGTGATCTAGCTAGAATTGTAGTGTGGTTGATGCCAATGATGTTGTACAATGGATGTACCTCCTCTATAGTAGTATGATATGAAGCTAGTGGTGGGTGTACCTAATATGTGTAGTGAACACCTAATGTGATCCCTACCTCATTCATTGTGTGATTTATGAATGGATATGAGAATATCTTTAATGCCTTAGTTTTTATTTTTTGTAATTTTGAGGCCTCTATGGGTGTGCCCACATAAATAATGTTAGCCTAAGTTAAATCTTGTATCATTATATGTTTTTTATATGGCTTAGTGCCCTATGATACTCACAAAATGCATTAGATTTATATTTATTTAGAATATGTCATGTCATATTAACCTATTTAATGAGAGAGAGAGAGAGAGAGAGAGAGATGACATTGCATTCCAAGAGATGTTGTAAAACCCATGCTAGTGACTCTACAATGCTGGTGAAGATTCAACACTGAGGAGTGGATAAAACCAATCTAGGAGATGGCTCAAAAGCTACATTAACTATGGCCTTTTGATCACTCTTATTCTTGGTGGCCTTTACCTTATATGGAGGATTATTTTAACTCTTAACAATTTATTTTGATCCATTGGTATACTTTAGTTTCCTGATTAATAAAAGTTTGACCTCTCTTTCTTTTACTATGTGGCACAAATATATGAATGTATTAAAGTTCTTAAATAAGATAACTTCATGTAATATTGGTAAAAGACTCTATTTGAAGATGTCCTGAAGATCTTTGTCTATCATGGGGCTAGTCAATTTAGCTAAGATATTCTTGTATCATTAGACGTATTATATGATAGGTTCATTTGACTTTTGTTTTAATTGTGCAACTTTGGCATATGAGATCTTATCACTAATATTGATGAAGTGTGCTATAAACATGTCTATCAAAGGATTGAATGTTATGATAGATTGACTAATATTGATGAAGTGTGTTATAAACATGTCTATCAAAGGATTGAATGCTATGATAGATTTATTTGGTAAGTCATAAAACCATTATAGGGCATAATCCTTTAAATTTCATGGAAATATATATGTGAGAATCCAATGATTGGACACATATTCCAAACATCATACATGAAAATATTTGATATGGTGATCTAGGTCACCCTTAACATCATATAATATAAGCTTAAGTGCCATAATTTTGGATGGCAAGGGATTTGCTACTGTGGTGAGATAAAGGTATATGTAAGATAATATTAGAATCCAAGGTATGTGATGTCCTAATGGCTCAATTCTCAAGATGTAAGACCTTAGCCTATAGAGTATGAACCTCATACATAAGGGATTGTACATATGTAGTGGAAGAACTAGCCACAAGAGGTGTAGCTATCAATAAAGGTTATTGAATTATAATTTTAGGTTGTGTTAGTTGAGTTGGCCCTACTAATATGGAATATTTAAGTGATGGGAACTAAGATATAAATAGTTCTAAGTGTCATTAACTGAATCCCTATAAATGAACCCCTCCTAGATAGTAGCACCACATTTGGATAGTATATCCATATGTCGCTTTAGTTTCCTAAAAATGGTGCTAGTGTATTCTTTATAGGATTACTCTAAAATTATGGATACACTTTTGTCTATGTTTCTAGGTTTTTCTCCTACATGCATGAAGTCTAAAACCCTATATTATACACATAATAGTTGATTTATGATGCAAACCCTAATCCTCCTTGCAAGTAAGGCATGAGTTGATAAGTGTGTTCATTAATAGGATAGGCTAGACATCCTCAACATCCCATTGTGAAGATTTACCTACATACTTATAATCTGAGGAAGGATAAAGCTTGATGTAGTTATCCCCACCTAAGTAATGGTGCAAGTGCAAGTGATGCTAAAATGATATCGGTCTTGAATGATTTGAGTGTGCTTAAGATTAGAAATATAGAAAATATGAGATTAGGGAAGTTTTAGATGGTTGTATGTAGAATTAGGGTAGAATTTGGATTAATAACCTTGATTTTTTTGAACTTGTTTCATGTTTAAATAGGTATTTTGCATCTAATTTCCATATAATGGATAAAGATGTAAAATTCATGTAGTTATAATGTTCTATAGCTTGTGTAGACAATAAAATATGCTTAGGTTAACCTTAATAGGGTTTTACTTTTGAATTTTATTCATTCAAGAAAGATAGGTTAAATTACATTAGTGCCATTATAGGGACACTAACACCATGTGGCTCTAGTGTCCTTAATATGTTGCTAATGTCTAGTTGGCAGACTATTTGATAAGAATGACTAAGATTGGGAAATGAGGGTCTAAGACTGCGTTTAAGCTAACTAGGGATTCTTATGGTTTGCATAAAGGATAAAAAATCATGATAATAGGATTTAAAATAGGTCTATGGCTAATCTAAGAATAGGTTATCTCAGTTAGCACTCTTAGCACTCAAATACCACTTTTAGGTGATTACACATATACATCAAATTATGTATACCTTTATGCTTTAACTCTTTCATAAATAAGTGTATATGCATTTCATATGAACCCTAATTATGTATAAATATTCCAATATCTATTCATATGTTTTATTTATGAATCACTTTGAATATTTTAAAAACTTTTACCCTATATTGTATATTTTTGAACATGTATTCTACATTTTTGAAACCTAAAATCTATCCCAAATATTATTTTATGTCTTCTCATGGGGTCTTGGATCTATATGAAAAACCCAATATGATCCCCCATTTTGAGATGAGAAATGTATCCTTTAATTAACTCATCTCAAAATAATAGTTAACTTTATCATGTTATAAAGATATAATCATGTAGTATAATGTAAACATGTTGAGAGTATGTCATCATAGAAAATGTAATTTTCATTTGAGGCATGTAAGTAACATATTTAATGTAAATAATAAACATTATTATGTCTATATAGATATATAAATGATAAATTAAGTAAGGTAATCATACATAAAATTACATGATATGTATCATGGTACCACTATTAGTGGTTAACAATCACATCACACAATGCCATACAATAAGGCCAAGGGCCACATACAATGGATATTTTAAAATGTCACATAAATAATGGTTTCACACATAGGTTAAGGACTACAAGTAATGTACATGTTCAAATGTCACACATACCAAGAAAAATATCATAGAAATGTTCAATAAATTTTCACACAAGGGCCAAGAGACACACAATAATCACACAATAGTTAGCCTATCATGAAAGAAAGTAAACAACATAAAAGGACCATTTAACAAGTGTAAATTAGTCTATTGCATTCATATGTATTAATTACATAATGTTATAAAAGTATCATATCCATGTAGCATGATGTAAAATATAGTGATTTATCAAAACAATTATATGATATGTAGATCAAAATTTCATTTGAGGTCATTGATATACATAACCTATTGTATTATAATTATAGTCATATAAAATGTCACTTGAGTGTAATGAGTGTTAATTGAGACAAAATATCCATATCTTAACCCTAAACCTATATTATGGCCTCTTTCAACACTTATCCATCTTTTGTGTGGACCTTACACATCCCTAGACATCTCAAAATTAGTCTCAGATCCTCCCTTAGCGATCCAAGACCCTAGTGCCTCATGTTCTCCCAATTGGACACTAGCACCCCATGCTATTGTACCACTTTTATCACTAATTTCCCTTGCCTAATTTCAATCCTAATGGATATCTTTTCAATTCTTAATACACCTAAGGTTGGACTATACCTATTTCAAACCCTACACAAACACTAAATTAATATAAATACATGACTTTTATCCATTTATCCACTATATTTAAATCATACACAAAATAAACAAATAATCTTAGAATAATTTATGCAAAATCAATATTATTAATCCATATTCTTCCCTACTTATGCATACAGTCATCTACAACCATCCCAAGCCCATAATAAATAGATTTTTTGTCTCAAGCCTCTTTCAAAGCACTCAAGTAGACACTCATATTATAATTAACTTTCACCTATACCAAAAACTTAGGTGGGAGAATTACATCAAAATTTATCCCTCCTTGGAGTATTGGTATGTAGGCAGCTCTAAACATAGTGGGGTGTTGAGGATATCCATCCTACCTAGATATCATCACACTTTGATACTTTTACCACTCAAATACCATAACAACATGGAGGTCTAGGGTTTTATCATAAATCATCTCAAAATAGTGCACATATAGTGAATCAAATCTCATCCACATAGGTATAGGAAGGTCAAACTCAATTGGAGGTGCACCTAGAATATTAGACAACTTTTTTCACAAAGGACATTAGTTATGAAATTAGGACACTACTACCCTACACTACTATCCAAGGTACAACACTATAATCTAGGAGGTTTTATAACACCTAGACCTTATTTATGACACTCAGATCTACTTCCACACTAGTTTTTAGCCTTCAGATCATTTGTCTTAGTTAGCTTTTAGCTAGGTACTTATTTGTGTCATTCATTACTATTTTTATAGCTATCAAATTAAGCCCATTCTTGCATGAATTAGTGATTATATTTATTACATATTTTATACCCTAATTTACTATACTCAGACCCTTTAATAACCTTGGGATTAGACTCCATAAAACCTTAAAACTTAAATCATTTAGTGAACTTGACTTACTTTGAACATATTTCATAAAACCCTAGTGTATTACTATGGTTTCCCTTCTTATTTCAAATATTAGCTCAATTTTAAATTTTTAGACTTCATCATGATTATCATGATGGATCCCATATTCTAATTTTTTTATAAAGCCTTGTGGTTTTCCTTACATGCATATTACCCACCATTTATATAATGATGCACATATATGTCATTCTTGTCATGGATCATGTTAGAAGTCATCATATTTCACACATTGGTCCTCCTCACCTTGAGCCACCCTTATATGAAGAACATTATTACATGGCCAATTTTGATCTACTTTCAATTACTAATCAATGGTATAAAGCACAAATGACTCATTTTATTCCTCTTCCACCTAGACCTATTGACTATCTTTGATCACATCTCACCTCTACTACCCAACCTTGATAGATATTAGACCCCAAGATTCAAGTTATCACTAGATGAAATTAGATGCATCCTCTGATTATAAAAGAGTAGCATAACCCTATTTTCCCTCATCATTCCCAAGATAATATAATAGGACCTATAGATAAACACAAATTATATGTCATTATGGATTGGTTGAAAAACACACTAAGATTTATATCTTAGAATTACATAAAAAGATAACTATTATTAAATATATTATTTTTCAAACACTCAATCATACATCTTTACCTTGTTATACAAACATAACTTTTTTTACATCTATCATAAACACTATCAAGGACATTAATAATGTTATATCTTTTACCTATGAGGATTTGCTTTCATAGTCAGTTATTGATCAAAATCTTCCACTCTTCATTCAATCACAAATTAAAACCACCATTATTAAATGAGTTATAATTGATAGTGGTTTAGGACTTAAGATATACAAAATCACATTAATATATACTATGGGGGTTGACATATCATCTATTCAAAAGACATATAAAAACATTATAGGTTTTGATGACATTCTTAGACAAGCATTGGGAACTATTACATTGGAATCACAGTTAGGCCAAAAATCCTATCCACATAGTTTTAGGTGATGCCTAATCATTTTCATTATAATTTATTGCTTGGGAGACCTTCGATACATTCCATAGATGGCACACCATCTACCTTTCATATCTATGTCAAGTTTTTACATGATGGATACTAATACACTTGCCCAACTGATAACCAAACATTCATATATTTGAGAGTCATAGATCCTACCACCCTAAGTACATCTTTAGATGGGACACCTCATGTTCTCATAGATTCCCCGCCTCAAAATATTCCAATAGATCATATGCTTACAAATGATTTTGGAGAATACATTTCCACTATACCTATACCCATTCCAAATCCTCTTATAACATAGTTAACTTCATCCATAAAGGTAAAGGACATTCCTATAGCACATTTATCCCAGCCCATGATAGATGATAGGATTCTCAGGACACAATTACCACTACTTGTTAATTAAGAGGAACTATACATCAAAAACTTAGATATATATTCCCAAGATACCACAGAGGATGATCCAACACCCGTAGAAATTTATTATTATTTATGTGTATTGAACTTCACACTAGTAGGCCCTGGAGAGTACATAGATTATTCTAAGACACTTATGCCTTTACAAACACATGCATCACCACCAGTTCATAGTTCTATGGATACAAGTCAAAACTCTCACTTGAAATTAGGTAGATTCTTCTATACATTCAAAACAAATGGTCATATCTATGGATATTGACCTAGTTATTCAGATAAAGGTAGGAAATACACATGATAAATGAAAATAGATGTTATAGATGTTACTTGATAGAGGATTGATGGCATTAGCCATAGTTCATCATATATTCATTAGTATATTGTCACAGGAAGATGATAGACCATTTTTTAATTTTCATAATATTATTAGACATGATATAGATACATGTTGAACACTATAATATAAATTAAGTTCAAGGCTCAGGGCATTATTTAGATTACATAGCCTCTACCTCCACCAGTACATGCACCATGACAGACTCTTTACCGACACAGGCACTCAACGAATGACCCTATGACTATTCAAATTTTTTTCAAGGGTAAATATGTCCCTCATGTTACTATAGATGAGGATTCTAATCCTAATATTTGATCTTTGGCATTTTTACAGCACATAGGACATCAAGAGAGTGAGCTAAAACATGTTGTACATTATCAAGACTCCTTGGGACATATCAAACTACCAGTTTCATATGACCCTAAGGTGTTAACCACACTCTTTTTTTCATGAGCATAGGAAATAACATACATGTTACACTTGGTAGTACATGGTTACAGGCAATATATTCTATAGTTGATAGGATAGACAAATATTTAGAATTGAGTCGTGAGGGACACATAGTTCACATTTTACATGATGGAAAAAATGAGACCACATGTTTCACATAGATACCTATGGTCTAAAGTGGTTTCCCCTGGGAATACATGAGAGGCTTCTTACATAGTAGATAAACATGCCATTTGAATGTACAGACCCTAGACTATATCCAAGGACAAGGCTATAATTTTATCAACAAAATGGTATGATGATCATAGTGATGATGGTTTCTTTGAGTTTAATTTGGTTAAGTATCTAAAATTATATGATATCCCACTAGATCTACCATTTGATTATACACATCCTCTATATGTGTTGTTAGGAATCTAGATTCACTACTTTAAATTTTTACATACTCATATTTACTTACACATTACTAACATACAACTTATCTTACCTTGATATTTGTATATAGTTTCATTCTCATGATTACTTATACATGGATTATATACTTTAAAAATACAAAAACATTCACATATTTCTTGGAAAATATATAAACTAAATTGTTTGCATATCCATGTTTACATTCTTTATACTTTCCAAGAACTACATATGTTAGATATCTTAGTATAATCAATTTTATCATATATACATGTTTCACTTATTTTTGTTGAATATTGATAGATTCTTCTAGGACTCAGGTACAACACATAGATCTAAATTTTCTACTATCTACCCACTATAGGTAGATACATAGATTAATCATTTATACAATTTTGCATTGGGGGCATCACATACATATATTATAGTTTTCCAGGTTACATATTTATATACTCTATATCATAGATTTAGAATATTTTAGACCTTAATATTTATCATCACATACTAATATTTTTTGTCGACTACTATTATACACTCAATTTATGTACATATTTTCTCTTATACATATTTGTACCACATGTTCATGCATGCTTTCATTTCTATATTTCTTAGTTTAGACTTTATTGTGTGTCTTTGCTTCTAGATATACTTGAGTTTATTTTAATATGCCATTGTTACATGTCTCTACACCAATTCATTTCAATGTATGTATGCTTTGGAAATGTGCCTATATCCTTGTGTGTGCATTCTTGATTGTGTATGTAAAAATTTGAACATGTATTTATATGTGGATCTAAGATAACTTTATTTTTGTTTACATATGTATAAATTTTAATATGTCCTTGTGTGTTTTGCTTTCTTAGATTTAGTGGCATGTGCCCATATCCATTGTGTTATGGCCCCTTGGATTACTTTGTGTGCCTCATGTGTGTTGTATATAGTCTTTCATGTATGCATTATGGCCATGACACTCAATATATATTTTTATTACACTTACACCTAGTTTTGGATGCCATGAGTACCCTCATGCATCTCCCCCTTCCTCCTTGTGTGCCTTGAGAAACATCATGTCACATCCCCCTAGGTAGTTACTCAGATTAAGTTAAAACACATCGTTACATTTTTATATCTATCATTAAAAACTTTTAAATGTTATATCTAACATACATCATACATTACCAATTTATGCTCATATTATCTTACATTATGATGTCATGTATACAAATTATATTAGTTTATTACATAGATATCATATATGCTAAGTCTAACATACATCATGCAGAGATTTTATTTTAAGGATAGTTATTACACATGTATAACTCATCTAAAAAGAGGGGGCATTAAAAGGGGTTTATAAAATAGATCAATCCATTAAAGTGCACCTATAGTATAGTTTTCAACATGAAAACAAAACATATAGAGTGTAGAATTAGGCAAACACAGAAAAATAGTCATACATAGATTAGTTTTAGTTTGCATAGAAAAAGCATAAAAGGACAATAGTAATGAAATTAGGAAACTATAATGGTGTGTAATTATCCAAGGTAAAACACTACTATATAGTATCCCATAAATAGGGACATGTGGATTTGATAGAATGATAGTTGCTATAGCCCAGATGTATATAGTTTTAGTCACAACTTACTAGATTTGATTAGTTTATGCTTAGTTTTACAATCATACTAAGTTTACTTAGATTGGGGAATAATGCACAACATGATCACTCCAACTTTATTTTTAGATACACAGACATGGATTGCTACAACTTATTCCATAATCTATATGTATAGATATTAGAGTTGAAGGCATGTGTGTGGCACATTATTTCCACATGATCATTTTTTTACCAATTCATTTTAGATGGAATAGAAAAAACAATGTCATTCTCTAAATTATATACTTCAAATGACATTTGTTATAGGTACCACACCATATTGATGCCTTATTCCATTTATAGTAGTTGACATTTCCATGTAGTCCCTGAGCTACATTCTTGAATGCCCGAGAGGCCCCTTGGATATTTTTCATTTCAGAGTTTCTAGATGGGCCTAAGGCTATCCTATATAGTTATAGTTACATGGTGAATTTTTAGTTACAAATGCATCTAATACACATGGGTAGGTAATGATGGAGTCATATCCTATTTTGAGTTCTTGAGCCACCTACATAGTAGGGTTGGACAAGCCATCAATCTAATCTAAGTTATTTAGAGTGTATGATCCACCAATCAGGGGTAGGCAATGATGGAGTCAAAACTAGATTGAGTTCTTGAGCCACCCACACATGGGGATTAACCAAGCCATCAAATCAGTCCAAGTTATTCATCATTTGATCACTATTTACATGCACACATATAGGATGTCACTAGGTTTTTACATTAGTTCACATACCTAGTGAGGTGTACTCATTCATTTCCTTTATCTCTTATCACTTCACTCAATTTTGTCTTTTATTTTGATATTTATCAAGGATTGATTCACACATGTTTCATTTATAATATATGTAATAGAACATGTTTCACATACTCATACCTAGATTTATGGGCGTCACCTCATAAGTAAGTCCAAGTATACTTATTTTTCCTCTATCCTAGTCATTTTGCTTTATTGCATTTCTAGAATAAGGGGTGGGGGGATGTATTCATATAAAATGTCACTTGAGTTTAATGAGTGTCACTTGAGATAACCCATACCTATCTTAGCCCTAGACCTATCTTAGGGCCTTTTCAAACATTTATCTAGCTTTTATGTGGACCTTACACATCCTTACACATCTCAAAATTAGTCTTAGACCCTCCTTTAGGGATCAAAGCTTGTAGTGCCTCAGGTTTTAACACCTAGACACCAGCACTATACTCCAAACACTAAAGCCCCACAATAGTGTCCCACTTTTAGTGCTAATGTCCCTTGCCTAATTTCAACCACAACATATATATTTTTAATTTTTAAGACACCTAGGGTCAGCCTAAACCTATTTCAAACCCTACACAATCACCATTAGTATAAATACATGAATTTTATCCTTTTATTCACTAGATGAAAATTAGATTCAAAATATACAAACAAGCTTAGAACAAGTTATGCATAATCAAGGTTATTGATCCCTATTATTACCTACTTCTACATATAGTCATGTACAACCATCCCAAGTTCAAAATACATAGATTTATAGTTTAAATCCTCATTCAAAGAACTCAATTTGACACTCATATTAGCATTTACTTTCACCTACACCAAAAACTTAGGTGGAATAACTACATCAGGTATGATCCATCCTCAGATTATTTGTATGTAGGTAACTCTCAACATAGCAGGGTGTTAAGGATGTCTAGCCTACCCATATAACATCACACTTTTGTTACTTGTGCCACTCAAATACCATAACAACATGGAGGTTCAGGTTTTGCTCCTAAACTAGATCAAAATAATGTACACACAGTGAATCAGTTCTCATACACATAGGTACAAGAAGGTTAGACTCATCCAGAAGTACACCTAGAAGATCAAAAAAGTTTCTTCATAAAGGACATTAGTACTAAAATAAGGAAACTAACACATGATGATACTATCCAAGGTACAATGATATTGTAAAAGAGGGTTTCTAAGGTATGGACCCTATTTATGACACTCAAATCTACATTCACACTAGTTTTCATTTTCTAGATCATCTATCTCAATTAGTTTCTAGCTAAGTACTTATTTATGTCATTCACTATTATTTTTAGAAATATTAAATTAGGTATATTCTTGCATAAATCAATGGATATATTTGTTGCATATTTTATACCCTGATTTAATGTCCTCAAACCTTTTAATAACCTAGGTCTTAGACTACATAAACCCTTAAAAATTAAATCAATAATATCTAGATGTCCCTAGTAAAAACATGACTAATTGGTAGAAGGGAGTCCAATATATAATTATGCATATATAATAAATGTCCTACATCACACTCATATATCTCATGAACTACATGTGTATTTGAAAAATAATGTTTTATATAACATATATAAGATAAATAACATATGTAAATAAGTAACTAACATTTCATGTCATGATCAAGTCTTGAATTTTTTTTTTGAAAATATTTTGAATTTTTGTGTTTATTGAAAAAAAAATTATATTCATGTATAGAACAGGTGTAAGGGTATGATTTTATTATGATATTTGATTTATATTTTAATGGATTTATGGAGTGTAAAACCTTAGTTTTTTAAATTTATAGAACAATAAATCAGGGTATAAATATATCAATAAACACAGCCACTAATTTGTATAATAATTAACCTATATGATTATTCTATAATTAGAAATGAGCTAGAATGATATGTACTTAGCTAGAAACTAATTGAGATGGATGAGTGTCAGGATTAAAATTGGTAATATAGTTGTATATAATGTCATGAACTTGAAATAAGAGTTAGAAACCCTCTTGTATATTACCATAGTCCTCTAAATAGTAATGCACTACACTAGTGTCCTCTGGGGCATAGTAGTATCCTTTTACAATAGGGGTAATGAGCTTATGGGTATACCTTTACCTAGTCTTAAGATGCATATGCTAATGTGGGTGAATGATGGTTCATTGTCTGTTCCCTATTTTGACTAATTTAAAAGTCAAACCATAAGCCTATATATTTGTTTTAAGGAGCACAATTAGAAAAGAGTGGAATTATCAAGGTAGGTTGGATGTGACCTCAACACCCCATGTGCTGAGCATTGCCTACACACTAATACCTTGAAAGGGGATCAATCCCAATGTATTTTTACCAATCTAAGTGTTAATGACTTGAGACTAGAAATATGAGTGATTAGATCTCTAGGTTGTTATAGATGGGTGTATGTATAAGTAGGGTAAATAGGTATCAATGACCTTGATTTGCATAATTATTTCTGAGATTAGTTGACTATTTACATCTGATTTCCATCTAGTGGATAAATGAATGAAATTGGTCTATATATAAAGTTATGTTTCTTATTAAGACATGAAATAGTTCTAGGCTGACCCTACGAGTGATTTGAAGAATGGACATATATCCATTATGGGAATAAAAAGATAAGGAATAGTAGTATAGTCCTTACATCAATAACATAGTGCATTAATTTCCAAAAGGCCATGCTAATGTCTAGGTGGTAGGAGCTAGTGAATAAGGGGATTGAGTGCCTAGAGGGTGGCTTAGTGTTGCTTTTGGTATGTTTGGGAATGGGTTGGACCCACATGAAAGTCAAAAATGCATTAAAAGAGGCCCTAAGATAGGTATAGGGCTAAGCTAGGACAAGGTGGTCTCAAGTAATAATCATTACACTCAAATGACATTTTAGATGACTACATCCCCCCTCCCCCACTTTATTATAGAAATGTGGCAAATTGAAATGATTAGGTTAAAGGAAAAGAAGTGTACTTGGACTTACCTAAGAGGTGAAGCCTATGAAATTGGGTCTGATTCTTTGAAGCATGCTATATTATGTATCATAAAATGAAACATGAATGAATCAATCCTTACTTAAGAAACATCAAAAGTGAAGATAAAAATGAGCAAAGAGATGAGAGAAAACACCTTGTTGGGTACGTGAACCAATGTTAAAACTTGTTGACATCATGTGTGTACATATAAATGGTGGTCAAATGGTGAATAACTTTGACTGAGTTGATGGCTTGTTCAATCCTCATGTGTGGGTGGCTCAAGAACTCAAACTTGCATTGACTCCATCATTGCCTATCCCTACTCAGTGGATCATAATCTATAAATAACTTGGGTTGGAATAATGACTTATTCAACTCTCCTACATAGGTGGCTCAAGAACTCAAGTACATTATGACTCCATCATTATCTACCCATGTGTAGTAGATGCTTCTAAAATTGAATTTGTATAATGTAACTAAAGCTATGTGATGTAACTCAAACTATGTAGGATGGATTGGGGGCCACTTAGAAACTCTAAAATTTAAATGTTTTAGGGGCCACTTGGTCACTTAGAAATATAACTCAAGGACTAATTGGTAATTCAAACTATTATAGATGGAATAAATAATTAATATGGTATAAACCTAGTGTAAATAGTGTTTAGAGTAAAAACATGAAGAATGACATAGATTTCCCATTCCATCTGAGAGTATTGGTGTCAAAATAAACATATGGGAACAATGTGATGTGCACATACCCCAACTTTTATATCTATGCATATGTATTTTGGACTAAGTCATAATAATATGTGTCTAAGTATTTGAAACTAAAATAAGAGTGATCATGTCATGCATGATTCCCCCAATCTAAGATTTTTTTTGTAATTCTACATATAACTAAGAATAAATTAAGCATATCTGATATTCTATAACTAAGATTATGCAAATCTAAACTATAACCACTATACCTTTCTAATAATTCTATAATTTCAAATTTTTGGGGCTATTAGATAGTAGTGCAATCCATTAGTCAATAGTGCACTACATTAGTGTCCTCTATGATATGCTATTTACTAAATATATTATTTCTATTCAAAACTAAGACTAATCTATATGTGACTATTTTTTTCTATGTTTTCCTAAATTTGGGCTCTATGTTTTGTGCCTGTGTACTAAAAACTATATTCTAAGTGCACTAGGATGGTCTGATCTCTATGATAAACCCATATGAATGCCCCTCTTTTGATGGGAGTTGTTGAACCTTTGTAATAATAGTCCTCAAAATAAAATCTATGCATCATGTGTGTTAGATTGAAAACATATGATATATACATGATAAACTAATATAATGTATATACATGACATTAAAATGTAAAATAATCTAAGCAAAAGTTGGTAATGTACGATGTATGTTAGATCTAGCATTTACAAGGTTGTCAAGATAGATAAAATAATGTAATCATGTATATGAATAGAAAGTCTAGATATAATCTAAGTAAATACCTAGGGGGATGGGGCATGATGTCCATCAAGGCACCCAAGGAGAAAGGGGAGATGAATGAGGTCCCTAATGGCATTATAAACTAAGCGTAAAAGCAAGAGACAAGTTTCATGTCCATGATGCATACATGAAATCATACATACAAATATATGAGGCACACAAAGTAGGCTAAGGGGCAATAATTTAAGGGACATGGGCACATTTCACTAAGTTTAATAAATTGCAAACATATAAGGACATGTTAAAATGTACACATAAGCAAATATCAAACAAGGTTGGCTTAAATCCACATGGAAGGACATGCTTAAATATTTTCATACATGATCAAGAAATCACACACAAGGACATGGTAACATGTCCAAATCATACACACAATGAAAGGAATTGTCTTAGATCCATATAATAATGGCATAGTAAAATGACCTTGAAGATATGAGAAGCAAAGAGATAATCAAATCTAAATTAGGAAAGCTAGTAATGAATTTATGCATGAATATGTGGTATAAATCTATATTAGAGAAAATATGTACATAAGCAGAGTTTATTTTAGTAGTAATTAGAAAAAAATATGTTTAGTATAGGATGATAAATATCAAAATATAATAAATGCTTAATATATGATGTGGAGTATAGAAAGATATAACCTAGAAAACTAGAAGCTGTGTAATATGATGCCTCTAATGGGTGAATGTATCAATGTTGAATCTATGTAACTTTGTATGTGCCCCCAATGGTAGATAATAACAAATATGGATCTTTGTATAGGACTTGAGTCTTATAATGATCTATAAAACAATTGAAGAGAATAAGTGAAACATGTATGTATGATAAAACTAACTATACTAGCATAAATAACATATGTAGTACCTAGAAAATAGGAATGTAAACATGAAAAAGCATACAATCTAAAAATTTTGTTTTATGAGAAAATATTTGTATGCTTTTGTATTTTTGAATATATTATTTTGTTTTTGTTTTTTTTTGGGTATCATTTATGTACAAGTAACATGAAAAAGAATCTATATACAAGCAATGTGTAAGTAAATGAGACTATATACAGATGAAATGTAGTGATTTTATACACCTAAGAGCACATCTATAGGATGTGGATAGTCAAATGGTAGATTTGGTGGGAGGATACTAAATTTACCCAAAAGTGATAAATCATTATCATTTTGATCCTCATACCATGTTTTTGGTACAAATATATCCTTATCCATGGCATTAGTATGGATTCTATGCATTTAAATGGCATGCTTCTCTACTTGTAATAAGTCTCCCATGAGGTCCCAAGGTAGACCACATTGGACTACAAGGTAACTATATGAAATCTATGATTATTATATGTGCTATCATGTATAATGTGTGTTCCTTATAACTAAAAGTCAAACATCTATCTATCTAATCAATTGTGTAATCCATTACCTATAACCATGTTCTATCGAGTGTAACTTGGGTATAAGTTCATGTACTCATGATGAATAGTAGTGTGTTAAACACCTTTGAGCCACATGCAACTGGTAGTGTGATATGTCTTAAAGAGTCCTGACAATGTATAACATGTTTTATTTCAACCTATTGATGTCTTATGTTATGTAATAATGCTAATGTATAAGTGTTGGGATCAAAATCCTTATCTATAGCAACATGAGGGAAGTATTGGTCCTTAATGAAGGCCCAAATAGTTAAGGGATCATTTCATGAATGTTTGTGTCAGTGAAGAGTCCATTATGGTACTTGTACTAGTGGAGGTGAAGGCTATGTAATTTCTACAGTGACCTAAGCCTTGAATTTATTCAATTTATATTGTAATGTTGATAATGTATTTGTATCATGTCCAATAATCTTGTGAAAATGACAAACGGATATAATTTTCCTATTGTGACAATCTGCTAATAGATCTATGGTGATCAGTGTGTAGTGCCATCAATCATTTGTCAAGTAATATTTATAAAATATAGTTTGGTATGTCCTATATATTTCCTACCTAAATATGGATAATTGGATAAATATCCATAAATGTAACCATATGTAATGAGTGTATAGAAGAATTTTCCTCTAACAACAAGTGAGTGTTTACTCTTATATCTATGTATCTATGATTTGGTGGTCATGTTTATGTAGGTAAAGTTATGAGTGCCCTAGAATCATATATGTACTCTCTATGGATACTAGTGTGAATTTAAATCCACATAAATAATCATTAATGTCCATTGGTGTTATGTTTTCCTTTGTGATGGTATTGGAATATCTGATTTTTTGATGTATACTTTCTTTGAGTTAACAAGTAATGGTAACTATGGTATGTGAATGTCATTAGTCATTATGAGTAGGGATGACTTTGTTTTAGGAAGATTAATATCCATTTTGGGTGAATGTAATGGTGTTTTAGGAGGATCATTCTCCCTCATAGTTGGATATAATGGTGTTTTAGGAAGATCTAGAATTGGTGCAAGAATGTTGGTGCTAGATTCCTTGGTCTCCTATGTATGTGTTGGGTGAATATTTTGTCACCAGTGTACTGATGAGAAAAATAGGTATGATCAACCACATCAAGGAAGATTGGTCAGCCAAATGTGTAGGTTTACTACATCAAAAGGGGACAAATCTCTCCTCTAATCAAGGGGAGGTTCCCTATAAGTATGAAGGGGCTATATATATATATATGTTAATATACTATAAATAAGCTAAAAATAACAATCAAGGGTAGGATAACACCATCCATATCTCTTTTTTTAGAGATGATTTTTCACCAATCAAAGGATAAATCCTGATGAAATGACAGAAGGCACTCCTCTTCTTTTAAAAGTGTCGTTTAACAGACAACAAGAACCTTTCAAGTAGTGACAAGTAACTATAATAGGGCGCAGTAACACAGCAGGATGAAATGTAGCACAAAGTCTCCACCTCAACTACCAAAGAGTGAAATACGAAGGATAATAAAGGCACAAATTCATCCCAAGATCCTTTACATAGAAATAGAAAATAGACAAACTAAAGATAATTGTGGCAGCACAAAGTCTCTCCATAGCCGGCTTCAAGACACCTTCCTAATTACTTTCACTAATTCTGCTTATTTAATTAAATGGACAAAAAACATATTAAGGAAACAGACATAAGAACAATTTCCCTAACAACCAATCTATTCCAGTACAAAGTCTAAAAAGTCACTTATTTTCTTATTCAAATAATGAAATATGATCAACAATCTAAGCTCAAAGTCTCAGTAATGCCTTTCAATTTGGGCAGAGTTTTTTTTTATAATAGAGAGATCTCCCTAAAACAATAAGAGAGAGTCCTATATATAGTGCTCCAAGAAAGACTTGGGCACTTTGTTTCAAAAAAATGATGGCACACAATGCATTCAATGCCTTCAATGCATTTTAAATTCTATCTATGGGCTATGCTAGAATCGAGCATTAGTTTTTAATATGGGTCACATGATGTGTTTCCTAATGTGTTCACATCTGTTCACTTTACTCAATGAAAAAAATAGGCC
Organism: Torreya grandis; assembly: GCA_037957365.1. NCBI lineage: Eukaryota > Viridiplantae > Streptophyta > Pinopsida > Cupressales > Taxaceae > Torreya > Torreya grandis. The sequence goes on along the minus strand of JARHVA010001451.1, from coordinate 3,061,801 downwards.
ATGCCATTGAATGTTCACGCTCTTCAATGTCCACCTAGTGAGTTGCTTTACCTTTTAGAAGCATAACCCATGCACATATATTTTTGATCTTTCTCCACTGTTTCACCTTTCCTTATTATATTTTGAGTTCTCAGGCGATTTATTCCTGATGAAGGGATAGGTGGTGCTTTTTTCTATGAAACAAGCGAGGACACTTGGCAGCATCCATTTAACTTATAGAAGCTTAAGATATCCTTTGAAAGTCCTGTAGAAGATGACACATGGTGGCTTCCGTTGAGTTTTTAGAAACACTATAGAAACATGCAGGACTCATTTGGATTCACATGGATGATGACACTTGGTGCACTCTACTTACCTTAGCAACTCACCTAGGGCCCACCATAGTCTTTACTCAAAAAGGAAGAAATAGCAGACATTGACACTTGGTACTTTCCATTGAGTTTTACAAGGGACATGTGGTGACCTCCACTGCATTTAGAAAAACACATTAAAACCTTCCACAACTGCACCTTGCCACCCTCCACAAAACTCTGAGAGAAGCTTATTTTTGCATCTTTATCAATCCTTTGGAACACCCTAAAGGGAAGTTGTCCCTTTGAGCTTTTCAAACGGTCCTTTTTTGAGTGTCAAGTGCCCCATTTGAAAATTGACAAATATTTCATTATCTTAAATTTGACGTCCATGGGGACGTCATTGGTTGACTATTTCAATGGTTCAAGTAGCCTTCTCAGCTCCTTGGTTCAATTGCTTTCTTGCTTCAATCACTTTTTTGGTTCAATCACTTTCCTTCAAGCTTTTCCTTTGAACCATTGAATTAATGTTACCTACCCTCTACAAGGGCACCTACCCTTAGTTCACTGGGGCACTCTTTTGAATTGACCACTTGAATTGATCGATTGAACCAACTTTGGTTCAATGGTTTAATAGTTCAATCTTGCATTCTGCTCATTCAATTGATCACTTGAACCAATCACTTTGAACCAATCTTGTTAAACCTTTAAACATTTAAACCTTTGAACTCTTTTGGTTCAAGGTTAAATTAGTTCAATGGTTCATCCTTTGTATGTTCTTTAGTTGAACCATCCCTTTGAACTAATCTCTAGAATCATCTGCTTCCTTCCTTTCTCTGTCGCTTCCTTTGAACCGTTGAACCTTTAAAATTTGAACCTTTTTTTATTCAATGTTCAATCGGTTCATTGGTTCATCCTTTGTTCCATTGCTTCTCTATTTTTCTAAGTCCCTTGATCTCTTCAAATCCATTGAACCCATTGAACTCGTTGAACCAATGTGGTTCAAGGTTCAATGGTTCAATGTTTCATTCTTTTGTTCCTCAAAGCCTTCTTTTCTTCACTGCCTTATGCAAGGGCACTTGGCCTTTGGTTCACTATCCTCCACAAGGGCACTTAGTATTTTCACTTTGGGGCATCCCCTTGAACCTACCGATTGAACCGATTGATTAAACCAACTTTGGTTCAAAGGTTCAAAGGTTCAATGGTTTAATCACTTTCTTCTTATGTTCCATTTGACCGCTTGAACCAACTTTGTTGAACCAATCGCTTTGAACCAACCACTTATTGAACCTTTGAACCTTTGAACCCATTAAAATTTTGAACCATTTTGGTTTAAGGTTCAATGGTTCAACGGTTCAAGCCTTCTTCTTTTCACTGAGTCTTTTGGAGCCATTTGAACTTGCTAAAGTAGTTAAACTTTGAACTTTTGCTGAAGCGCTTAACTCTTTAAGCTTGCTGACATCGTTGAATCTTGGTGTTGAACCTATTGAACCTTGGCATTGAGCCTGTTGAACCTTAAAATTGCCTAAGTGCTGAGAGCTTATTTATTTCCTATAGAGTCCATAGAAATGAGTTCATAGAACTAGCAGAGTCTGTAGATTCCCTCTTGCAAAGTCCATAGATTTAATCCTACATAGTCTATAGATTAAAGCCTATAGAGTATATAGATTCAAGCCTGTAGAGTCCATAAATTTAAGCCTACAAAGTCTATAGATTCAAGCCTATAGAGTCCATAGATTCAAGCCTGCAGAGTCTGTAGATTTAAACTTGTGGAGTTTGTTAGTTGAAAAAGTTTAAAAAATGGAAAATTCGAATGACCAAAATAATTTTTGAGAGAGGAAGAGATAATTTTTTGGCATATAGGACCAAAAATAGTTCATATGTTGTCCCAAAAATGAGTGACAGATTTTGGGAACAACAGCTGGCTCCAGTTGGGGAACTTCTTTCAGTTGAAGACTTGGAACAACTGAGGGAAGTAGAAACCAGAATCTCCAGTGCCTTAAAGTGTGCCATTGGGCTATAGAGTCATGCTATCCAAAAAGAAAGGTCCCAAAAAAATGAAAATGAAAAACAAAAAAATAGAACTAAAGACTATACAAATATACATATGTATAGGTAATCTTATTTGATACTTCAAGAGTTGAAGTGCTTCAGATGCTACCCATTGTGAGGTAGAGAAAAGGGTGTGCCATCTTGGTACTTTAAGAGGAAACTATTCTCACCATTGAGCTCATGGATAGTGAACAGGTCTCTCCATAGGGAATCAAATTTTTAATACATTCCCTTTGGTTCTCTTCTCTTGTCCCACAGTAGGACTTGATCACCAATCTAAAAATTATAGTTTTTTGCTTTCTAGTTGAAGAGCTTCTTCACCAAACTTTGATGCTATGCAATTCAGTCCACCAACATAGTTCGCTACTCATCCAACTCAGTCAATCACATGATCCTTTTGTCAATGGAGTTTTCATATGTCTAATCTTCAATTGCCTTTGCCAATTTCAATGCTAGTAATTCTAAGGTGATTGGTATCTCTGTGTTGAGACCATATAGAAGTTGGAAAGGTGACATACCTATCACCCTTTTGGGTGTAATTATGTCTACCCATAAAGCATCAAACAATGCTTTATGTCATGTTTGTTGGTTGTCATCCGCAAGCTTCTTGATTATGGTCACCAGATTCTTGTTGCTCGATTCAGCTTGGCCATTCCCTTGTGGGAAATAATCAGAGGAGTGGGAGAGGGTAATCCCATAGTAAAAATAGAATTGAGTGATTTCATGGGAAGATAAATAGGTATCATTGTCTATCATAATTTTGGTTGGGACCCCAAACCTAGAAATGACGTTCTCCTTGAGAAAATCACATATTATTTCTAAAGTAACATGTTTGGTTGGAATTACTTCCACCCATTTGGTGAAGTAATTGTTGGGGATCAACCAACAATGATTACACTTGTGAAAGCAATAAACATGAAATTAAATCAGATAGATAAGTAACTAGAATGATAAATAGCATAGAACAAGAGATACAAGAAACCACCCTGAAAACTTGTATTAAACTCTTTACAAAAGGAATACAAATGAAGAAACTTCTTTATTCCACACCTCTCTCAGATGCACAAGATCTCTCTCTAGATCTCTATTCCTCAAGAGCTCTCTCTCTCAAGTACAATCAACTCTAATAACCTGGATTGATACAACTCTGTACTATCCTTCAAACATTCACAATGTTCTACTCATACACTAATAAGCTAAGAAGATCTTTCCTACATATAGAATTAGGAAACTTGAGCATGCACTTACAACCAATAGTTAAGCCTCTTGAACAAGGGCTCTAAAAACAATCTTGCTAATAATAGAAATGCGAACTTAAGACTAAGACTTAAACTCATCATAAAAACACTCGGTTCTGTCCTCAGAAATAGCATTCTGGACGCACAGGTAACCGACGCCGGTTCCTACCTACTTGCCTGTGACCATCGTCAACCGATCCTCTACCAACGCTGACATTTCTTCAACTACTCCTGACTGATGTCGGTCGCTCATGACCGATGCCGGTGACTGTGTAAACCTGCAACTTTGGTAATGCACTCATATGTGAAGCTTTTAGACTCCACACCTTAACAATCTCCCACTTGGAGATAAACAGCTGCACCAGTACCTGTACAGCAACATCTTCTAGCTCTTCCATCTTCAACTCAATCATGAAGACCAATAGAAGTTAAATGAAGATTCAACTTCTCCTTTATAACCGGCTTGGTTAACATATCAGCAGGATTCCTATCTGTATGGATCTTCTCTAGCTTCAACTCACCATCTTCCAATACCTGCCATATGAAGTGGTACCTTAGCTATATGTGCTTGGTTCTTGAGTGAAAGGCTGAATTCTTAGCCAAATGGATTGCACTCTGACTGTCACTATACAATCTACAACTCCCATGCTCCCTTCTAAGCTCTTCCATGAACCATGTCATCCATATCATCTCTTTGCTAGCTTCTATGGCTGTAATATACTCTGCTTCTATAGTTGACAAGGCAACAACCTTCTACAACTTAGATATCCAGCTAACCACCGTTCCACCTATAGTGAAAATATAACTTGTGGTGCTCCTCCTGCCATCCAAATCACCTGCCATATCTGAATCTACATAACCATGTAGAGAAGTATATGAACCTCCATAGCACAAGTGTCTACTGCTGGTTCCTCTCAGATATCTAAGAATCCACTGAACTGCTTTCTAGTGTTCCTTCCCTGGATTGGCCATATACTTACTTACAACTCCCACTGCTTGGGCAATATCTGGTCTAGTACACACCATTTCATACATCAAACTCCCTACTGCAGAAGAATATGGAACCTTACTCATGTACTCTACCTCATCATGTGAATTAGGACATTGTTTTTTACTCAACTTAAAATGTCCAGCCAAAGGTGTGCTTACCGATTTAGCATCCTGCATATTGAACCGTTTCAACACCTTGTCCACATAATCCTCTTGAGACAATATCAACCTGTGATTTTTCCTGTCTCTCTTGATGCTCATGCCAAGGATTTTCTTTGTTGCTCCCAAATCCTTCATAGCAAATGTTTGAGCTAATTTCACCTTAAGCTCAGAAATATCCTACATGTGTGATCTTGAAACCAACATATCATCTACATACAATAATAGAATAATATATCTACCATTATCCAATCTCTTAAAATATACACAATGGTTAGATTGACACCTACTGTAGCCATGCTCAGTCATAAACCTATCAAATTTTAAATACCACTATCTAGGAGCTTGCTTGAGGCCATGCAAGCTTTTCTTCAACCTGCACACTAACTTCTCCTTACCCTTGACCTCAAATCCTTCTGGCTATTCCATGTATATTTCCTCATCCAAATCTCCATGAAGAAACGCTGTCTTAACATCTAGCTACTCAAGATGCAAATCCTTAATAGCAACCAAAGACAATACGACCCATATAGAAGTCATTTTAACAATAGGAGAAAAAATCTCACCAAAATCAATACCTAGCTTTTGTGCAAATCCTTTCACTACCAACCTGGCCTTATATCTCATCTATCCATTCTCACCTTCCTTCAACTTGTAGGTCCATCTGTTCTTCAGTGTCCTCTTACCAGCTGGCAACTCAACCAAATCCCATGTTTGGTTCTCTCTCAAGGACTCCATCTCCTCGACCATGCCACGCTCCCACTGACTCTTGGACTCCACCTGTAATGATTCTTCAAAACTCTCTAGTTCTCCACCATCAGTTAGCAATAAATAGTATAAAGAAGGAGAATATCTAATTAGAGGCTTACTTACCCTTTCTGACCTCCTGATGGGCATATGAGACTCATTCACAACACACTGTCCACCCAAATTCTCTGACAGTGACCGACCTCAGTCACCTGTAGACCTGTTACTGGCCGATGCCGATTCTTCATGGCCGACGTCGGTGCATGTTCTATCAATGTCGGTCTCTGTATGACCGACATCGGTTTCTATTCTGTCGATGTCGGTTCTTAACTTGCTAATGTCGGTCTCTGTGTTTTCCTGCAAGTGATTATTTCTTTTTCCCGCGAGCTCATTTTGGACCGTCACCTCGTCTAATTCTCCATTACTCTGCCCAGATTGATTCAGCTTCTTTAGTTGATCACTATACATCACTTTTTCATTGAAAACAACATCACGGCTCCTAATTACCTTGTTAGTTCCTAGATTCCAAAATTTGAAACCAAAATCATCTTAGCCATAGCCAATAAACGTGCACCTCATAGACTTAGCATCAAGCTTCTTTCTATTTTCCTTATCTACGTGCACAAAGGCTTCACAAACAAAAACTTTGAGATATGAGAGATCTACCTTTTTACTTGTCCATGCCTCTTCTGGAATTCCACCATCCAGAGCTGTAGAGGGTCCTCTGTTAATTAGGTACACTGCGGTGTCAACAGCTTCTGCCCAAAACACTAAGGGCAACCCAACATGCAATCTCATACATCTTACACGCTCCATGATTGTTCTATTCATCCTTTTAGCAATTCCATTCTGCTGAGGTGTCCTTGGAACCATCCTTTGCCTGCAGATTCCATGTGTATAACAATACCAATTAAACTTAAGGCTATAGAACTCACCACCATTATCAGATCTCAAGCACTTCAATATTCTGCCTGTTTCATTCTCAACCATAGCTTTCCAAATCTTAAAAGTCTTAAATACATCAGATTTCTTCTTAATACAGTAAATCCATACCTTTCTTGTAGCATCATCTATGAACATAACATAGTACTGTGATCCTCCTATAGAAGCTACCTGAGCCGGTCCCCACACGTCTGTGTGAACAAGCTATAGCTTATGCCTTTTCTTAGTAGACCCAGTCTTGATAAAACTAACCCTTTTCTGTTTTCCAAATACACAATGCTCACAAAATTCTAGATCCATACTTTTCAAATCTGAAAGCTTACCTTTAGACTTAAGAATTGACATCCCCTTCTCACTCATGTGGCCAAGCCTTGAGTGCCACAATTTAGCATCCACATCTGAAGTAGATAATACAAAAGGAGAAATATTAGTAACACAATTATATAAATAGAGATTACCAACTCTCTTACCTCTGGCCATAACAAGTGCACCCTTGGTCACCTTCCAAGTTTCTACTGTGAGAGTTACTGTACAACCCTCATCCCCTAACTTTCCTACAGAAATCAAATTTCTCTTCAAGCTAGGAACATGCATCACATCTCTCAACACCCATGTGTTGCCATTCTACATCTTCAGCTGCACTTTACCTTTGCCAATTATCTTACAAGGCTCATCATCCCCTAAATACACTATTCCAAAATCTCCATGGATATAGTCACTGAAATATTCTCTATTAGGGGTAGCATGAAAAGATGCACCGAAATCTAAAACCCAAGATTCTATATTATTATGCAAAGAGAAAATTAGAGCATCTTGTGCAATACCTGCAACCTTTGCCTCTTCCTTTCCTTCGTGTTGATTGTCCTCTTTAGGCTTTGACCAGCAATCTCTGCTTATGTGCCCCATCTTTCCATAATTCCAGCATTGTGGCCTCCTACCATTTCTAGATTTGGATCTACCTCTCACCTTAGACTTAGATCTTGATCTCCTCTTGCTCTTCTCTTTTTTCCTTCCCCTGCTCTCAAGATTTAAAGCGTTCCCTGATGTTTCCTCTATGCTTTTCCTACAAATTTCCTCATTCAAGATAACACTAACAACATCCTCTACTTTTAAAATATTCGAAGCAGATGCAGTATTAGAAACTGCCATTACCAAGCCATGCCAACTTTCAGGAAAATAACATAATATTAAAAGAGCTTTTATTTCATCATCAAACACAATATTGACTGAACTTAATTGATTAACAATTCCATGGAAATCATTCAGGTGATTAGATACAAATCCACCTTCTTGCATATGCAAATTAAATAACTACTTCATAAGATATACCTTATTAGAAGCTGAGGGTTTTTCATACAAATTTTCCAAAGTAGTCATTAACTCTACCGTTGTTTTTGCCTGTGATAAATTAGATATCACAGTGGATGCTAGACTCAATCTTATAGACCCCAGAGCCTTTCTATCAAGAACTTCCCATTCTTCATCCTCCATGTCCTTGGGCTTCTTTGCAATCCCACCTAACGGTAAGTAAAGATCTTTCTGATACAGATAGTCCTCTATCTGCATTCTCCAATGTTGATATTTCTTGCTATTAAACTTCTCCATTCTCAATTTAATTTCTTCTACCATTGCTTCTCCCACTCAAACAGAAATCCCTGCAGAAACCCCTGTGAGCAACATGTAATCAACACACACTACACAGATCTGAACCACCTGTTAGTGAACCTGAGCTCTGATACCACTTGTTGTGGATCAACAAATAATGATTACACTTGTGAAAGCAATAAACACAGAATTAAATCAAATAGATAAGTAACTAGAATGATAAATAGCATAGAACAAGAGATACAAGAAACCAACCTAAAAACTTGTATTAAACTCTTTACAAAAGGAATACAATTGAAGAAAATTCTTTCTTCCACACCTCTCTCAGATGCACAAGATCTCTCTCTAGATCTCTATTCCTCAAGAGCTCTCTCTCTCAAGTAAAATCAACTCTAACAACCTGGATTGATACAACTCTGTACTGTCCTTCAAACATTCACAATGTTCTACTCATACACTAATAAGATAAGAAGATCTTTCCTACATATAGAATTAGGAAACTTGAGCATGCACTTACAACCAATAGTTAAGCCTCTTGAACAAGGGCTCTAAAAACAATCTTGCTAATAATAGAAACATGAACTTAAGACTAAGACTTAAACTCATCATGCAAACACTCGGTTCTATCCTTAGAAATAGCATTCTGGATGCACAGCTAACCGACACCAGTTCCTACATGCTTGCCTGTGACCGTCATCAGCCGATCCTCTGCCGATGCTGGCATTTCTTCAACTGCTCCTGACCGACGTTAGTCGCTCATGACCGACACTGGTGACTGTGTAAACCTGCAACTTTGGTAATGCGCTCATATGTGAAGCTTTTAGACTCCACACCTTAATAGTAATCTATGGCTGTGAGGATGTAATCATGTCTAACACTTGAATATGGGTTTATAGCACCAATGAAATTGACTCCCCATTTTTGAAATAACTCTTTTATCACTATTGGCTTGAGAGGTAGGGCAGCTAACTTGGGTCTTCCAATGAACTATTGGCATAGTTCACACTTGTGTACCCATTTGTATGCATCCTAAAACAAAGTAGGCCAGTAATACCTAGCTCTAAGAATCTTATGGGTAGGTACAGGAGCAAAAAAATTCCTCCATAGGCCAAATTGTGGAAGGATTCTAGAAGTTTGTTCTACTGCACATTATCCACATAGTGAAGGAATACTCCATCAAGGCTCCTCTTGTACAAGCCATTGTTTTAGAGAAAAAAATTGGTAGATTTCAGTTTAATAGTCCTTTGTTCTTTATGAGATAAGTGAGCAAGACACTCACCATAAGTAAGGAAATGAGCAATACTTGAATACCACTCATTCATGGTGGAGACAAAGAGGACTGTTGGCATGTCTTCTACTTATTTTTCTTCATGTCTTGCTTCTTCAGTTCTATTGTCAGCAATCAATTGACAAAGGCCTTTTCCCCACACCAGCTTTGTTAGTTTGATAACTAGATCAAACTCCTAGATTTTAGCAATCCAATTGCCCCTTTTGGTTCCAAACTCCTATTGAGTTATTATGGATTTGACTGTGGTATCAAGAACCAAGGTAGTAACACGTGAGTTTAGGATCTAAAAATATAAATGCTTCACTACCTTGACCACCACATGAACATGCTTCTCCATGTTTGAATACTTTAGCTCATGAGCTTTGAGAGGATAGCTCATGAAGGAAATGGGATATTCCACACCTTCTTCATTCTGCTAAACTCGAATGGCTGAAAGTGTGTGTTCAAAAGCATAACTATACATGATGAAATCTTTGGTATAATCTGGACAAACCAGAATTAGGGCATGGGTAATGGTTGTCTTGATGTCTTGAAATGCTAAGTTGCCTTTGTTAGTCTAGTTGAAAGTGGCCTTTCCCTTCATCATGTCCATAATATAATGAGTCTTCTCAGTGAACTCAGGAGTGAACCTTCATAAGAAATTCACTTTTTCAAAAAAAGAGTGAACCACAGTCTTACTCGTGGGTAGAGTAAGCTCCTGGATGGAATTGACTCTTTCTGAGTCAATCTTTATGCCTTATCTAGATATAATGTTTCTGAGAAGTTTCCCTTTTGTTACTCCAAAATAGACTTCTTGGGGTTTAGATAAATGCCATTTTGGTGGCACCATTCTAGCACATGTTACAAATGGCACACATGGTCAAGGTGATGCTTGGAAAAAATGGTCAAATCATCAAGGTATACTATAATGAACTTACCCATTTAATATTTGAAAGCAAGGTCCATTGCTCTCTAGAAAGTAGCACTAGCATTTATCAGGCCAAATGGCATCCTTCGATATGCAAAGGTACCCTAAGGTGCGGTGAAGGCAGTCTTATGCTATTCTGCTTCACTAACTTCTACTTGATTATATCTTGAGAATCCATCTAGCATTGATAACATCTTTGAGCCAGTCACCGTCTGAAGCACTTGATCCATGATGGGCAAAGGATAGTTATCCTTTAAAGATGACTGATTTAGATTCCTAAAATCTACATAGATGTGAATTTTTCCATTCTTTTTCCTCATAGGTACTATGTTGGCAATCCATGTGGAATGATGGATTGGGAAGATTATCCTGGCATTCAACATTTTCTATATTTCTAATAGAATAGTACCTGATATCTTTAGATTGTACTACTTGGATTTTTACTTGTAAGGTATTAAATCATCCTTGAGAAGAATTTCATGATGAATTTTCATAGGCCTGAGTGACTTCAGATCATCATAAGAGTACACCAAAACATCCATGTAATGATGAAGCAGGTTAATAATTTTGAGTTTCTCCTTCAGAGTATAACACTTCCCAATGTTCACCATTTTGGGATCTTCCTTGGTACCCAAATTTATCTGATCAAACCCTTGGGAGGAGCTTGAATCCATTTGTTGCTATTTGATGAACCTGTCGTGCTTGTCAAATAGTTTCTCAAGAGAAACTAGTCCTTTGGGAATTTTATTCCCTTTTAGCTATAGGAATTCTTCACCTGCATCTGAATTCATTTTAGGAGCTGATTCAAGTTTATGGAGCTTACTGCCTTTGAAGTGAAGTTGTTTGAAGCTATCTTTTTTCTCTAAGAAGGTAATGATTTGGTTGTCATTATTAAATACTTACCAATGAATATCATTACCTGGTACACTTGGTTAGAATACCAACTTGATGGTGTACTTGTCTCCTATGAAGTTTGGGTGAGGGACTAAGAGAGTTGCTAAAATTGCCAGTGCATCAGCTCTATCATTGAATTCCCTAGGTATGGTAGAGATGCTGAAAGCATCAAAGCTTTCAATTTGATCCCAGACTAGATTAAGGTAGTGGCATAATCTCTTATTTTTGGTTTGGTATAGGTTTCTCACCTAACAAACCACTAACTCAACATCTCCTTTGGCATGAAGGAGTTTGATGCCCTTGTTTTTAGCGGCTTTCAATCCAAGTAGAAGAGATTCATACTCAGCTATGTTGGTGTTTCTGAACTAAAACTTGTATGAAGAAGGAAAAATATCTCCTTGAGGAGATATCAACATAATCCCAGCCCCTAAGCTGGCATAAGAATTGTTGCCATCAAATTCTAGGATCCAAACATAATGAAAAACTGATCTTTCCTTAGATTTCTCCTTGCTTGGAAGGGGGAATTCTTCTATGCTTGCACTATGCTCTCTCACATCTTCTACTATTTCATTTGATTCAATTCATGGATCACCACTTACAGGACTTTCATCTACTAAAACATGAATATCCTCTGTGGTTAAGAAGTAATTACCCATGCCTAAAGATTCAAACAAAATTTGAGCTTCAGGGGATGATGTTTGAGTGACCACATATTTTGCCTCCTTTTCAAGGAGCAACCTCTTCATGACACCTCTGACAGGGATCCTCACCTTAGACAGATCCATGCTCAATTCTCCTCCAACATCCTTACATAAATTTCACCCCAAAAGAATGTCGTATGAGGCTAGGACGTCGACCACCAGGACTGTCATCTTGATTCTTTTGTCTAAGAATGCTGCAAATGCAAACTAGACATCCTTGATTTGTCCCAGTAGAGGTACTTTTTTGTTCTCCATGGAGAAACATCTCCCAAAGGTTTTGGTTAGTGTGATTCCAAGAGATTAAGCCACCTTGGCAGGCATGATGTTGTTAGATGCACCTAAGTCTATGATGCAATTGCTCAGTTTGTAACCATTTATCAATAGAGAAACATAAAAAGGCTCTATTTTTCCAGGAGCAGCTAGAGGAGTAATGACAAGATTTTTTGGGATAGACATGTTCCTTGGGGGATCATGAGTTAACTTTTTAACATCTTGTCCTATAGAGATGAATTTATTTTTCACACATTGAACTAACCTATCCAACTACTCAGGATTAGATTACAAGAATTCAAATTTAGACATTTGAATTTTAGTCTTCTTAACATGGTAAATTATGTCAAATGACTAAAATGGACTAGAATAGAGGAAAGGAGTTCATCTTTTTTTATTTTTGGAAGGAGGAGGACTGGCTTACAAATTTGAAGTTAGAGGTGAAGGTGTATTTGAGGTATTCACCTTTTTAACAATCACTAGGTCCTTTAGCTGGAAGGGTAGAGAAGTTTCTCATTTGGCAATTGAAATTACAGGCTAAGAACTTTCCCCTATTTTTCTTTTATCAGCTTATTAGGCTGACTGGTTTTGGGATAGGGTGAATCTAGCATATGATCCATCAACTGCTTCACCTTCACTTCTGGGTTCATCCTGGTAATTTAAGACACCAATGTTAGAGTCACCAGCTAATTCTTCTTAGTGGCTCATGTAGGGGTGGAGTTAGATTAAGTGGGACAAAAGAGTTACCCTAGGGGCCTTGAATTGCCATTGTATGACTATGGAAAGGTGGAATAACAAATCTTAGAGGGGTAAGTATTGGCAAAGCTTTATTAATAGTAGAAATGGATGCTTTACCCAGTAATGGAGACTTGACTTTAGTAGGAGGAAAGCTCTTGGTTCATTGGAGGCAAGATGGTGAAGGAAACATATCAAAATTACTTTACTATACCAACTTGAATACAGGGTCAACAATACCTTTAGCCCTTTAGCTTTGTGTATACTATGGATTTGCTAGAATGTAAAAATAAAAATGGAAAAGAAATGGCACTACTTTAGCCTGAAGCTTGAGGCTTCAAACTATGAATTTTTCCCCAGCAGGATAAATGGATAAGGATATAATGATAATGGGTAAGACCCAGATGAGAGTTGCCAGAGTATATAATGGATAAGGATAGGAACTACTTGTTTGAATCCCCAGCGGAGTTGCCAAAAATTGTTGGGTGAATATTTTGTCACCAGTATACTGATGAGCAAAATAGGTCTGATCAACCATAGCATGAAAGATTGGTTGACCAAATGTGTAGGTTTACTACATCAAAAGGGGACAAATATCTCCTCTCATCAAGGGGAGGCTCCCTATAAGTATGAAGGGGCTATATATATATATATATATATATGCTAATCTACTATAAATAAGCTAAAAATAAAACTCAGGGGTAGGATAAGATCATCTATCTCTCTTTTTTTAGAGATGATGTTTCACCAATCAAAGGATAAATCCTGATGAAATGATAGAAGGCACTTCTCTTCTTTGAAAAGTTTCATTCAACAGACAACAGGAACCTTTCAGGTAGTGACAAGTAACTGTAACAGGGCATAGTAACACAACAAGATGAAATGTAGCACAAAGTCTCCACCTCAACTACGAAAGAGTGAAATACAAAAGATAATGAGGGCACAAAGTCATCCCAATATCCTTTACATAGAAATAGAAAATATACAAACTAAAGACAATTGTGGCAGCACAAAGTCTCTCCATAGCTAGCTTCAGGACACCTTCCTGATTACTTTCACTAATTCTACTTATTTAATTAAATGGACAAAAAATATGTTAAGGAAACAAACATAAGATTAATTTCCCAAATAACCAAGCTATTCTAGCACAAAGTCTAAAAAGTCACTTGTTTTCTTATTCAAACAACGAAATATGATCAACAATCTGAGCTCAAAGTCTCAATAACGCCTTTCAATTTGGGCAGAGTTTTTTTTTTATAACAAAGAGATCTCCCTAAAATAATAAGAGAGAGTCCTACATATAGTGCTCCAAGAAAGACTTGGGTGCTTTGTTTCACAAAAATGATGGCCTACGATGCATTTAATGCCTTCAATGCATTTTAAATTCTATCCATGGGCTATGCTAGAATTGAGCATCAATTTTTAATATGGGTCACCTGATGTGTTTCTTGATGTGTTCACATCTGTTCACTTTACTTAATGTAGAAAAATAGGCCATGCCATTGAATGTTCATGCTCTTTGATGTCAACCTTACCTTCTAAAAACATATCCCATGCATAAATATTTATAATCTTTCTCCATCATTTCCCCTTTTCTTATTGTATTTTGATTTATTAGGTGCTTTATTCCTGATGAAGGGACAAGTGGTACTTTCCACTGTGAAACAAGCAAGGACACTTGATAGCATCCATTTAACTTATAGAAGCTTAAGATATCCTTTGAGAGTCATATGGAAGATGACATATGATAACTTCCACTAAGTTTTTAGAAACACTATAGAAACATGCAGGACTCATTTGGATTCACACGGATGATGACACTTGGCATGATCTACTTACCTTAGCAACTTACTTGGGGCCTACCACAGTCTTTACTCAAAAAGGAAGAAATAGCAGACATTGACACTTACCACTTTCCACCAAGTTTTACAAGGGACATGTGGTGACTTTCACTACATTTAGAAAAACACATTAAAACCTTCCACAACTGCCACTTGGCACCCTCCATAGAACTATGAGAGAAGCTTATTTCTACATCTTTATCAAGCCTTTGTAACACCCTGAAGGGAAGGTGTCCCTTCAGGCTTTTCAAATGATCCTTTTTGGAGTGTCAAGTGCCCCATTTGAAAATCAATAGATATTTCATTATCTTAAATTTGACGTCCACAGAGATGTCATTGGTTGACTGTTTCAACGGTTCAGGTGGCCTTCTCAGCTCCTTGGTTTAATCACTTTCTTAATTTGATCACTTTTTTGGTTCAATCACTTTCTTTCGAGTTTTTCCTTTAAAATTTTGAACTAATGTTCCCTACCCTCTGCAAGGGCACATGCCCTTAGTTCACTGGGGCACTCCTTTAAACCAACCACTTGAACCGATCGACTGAACCAACTTTGGTTCAATGGTTCAACAATTCAATCTTGCATTCTACTCATTCAATTGACCGCTTGAACCAATGTCATTGAACCTTTGAACCATTGAACCTTTGAACTCTTTTGGTTCAAGGTTCAATCAATTTAATGGTTCATCCTTTGTTTGCTCTTTGGTTGAACTATCTCTTTGAACTAATCTCTGGAATCATCCACTTCCTTCCTTTGTCTGGCACTTCCTTTGAACCCTTGAACCTTTGAACCTTTAAACTTTGAACCTTTTTTGGTTTAAGGTTTAATCAGTTCATTGGTTCATCCTTTGTTCCATCACTTCTCTATTTTTCTAAGTCCCTTGATCTCTTCGAATCCATTGAACCCAGTGAACCAATTTGGTTCAAGGTTCAATGGTTCAATAGTTCATTCTTTTGTTCCTCGAAGCCTTCTTTTCTTCACTACCCTATGTAAGGGCACTTGGCCTTTGGTTCACTATCCTCCATAAGGGCACTTGGTATTTTTGCTTTGGGGTAGCCCTTAGAACCTACCAATTGAACCAATTGATTGAACCAACTTTGGTTCAATGGTTCAAAGGTTCAACGGTTCAATCACTTTCTTCTTCTGTTCCACTTGACCACTTGAACCAAATTCATTGAACCAAATACTTTGAACCAACCACTTATTGAACCTTTGAACCTTTGAACCCATTGAGCTTTTGAACCATTTTGGTTCAATGGTTCAAGCCTTATTCTTTTTGCTGAGTCTTTTGGAGCTGTTTGAACTTGCTGCAGTGGTTAAACTTTAAACTTTTGCTGAAGTGCTTAACTCTTTAAGCTTGCCAACATCATTGAACCTTGGTGTTAAATCTATTGAGCCTTAGCATTGAACCTATTAAACCTTGAAATTGCCTAAGTGTTGAGAGCTTGTTTCTTTCCTGCAGAGTTTGTAGAAATGAGTTTGTAGAACTAACAGAGTCTGTAGAAATGAGTCTGTAGATTCCCTCTCACAAAGTCCATAAAACTAAGTTCATAAATTTAAGCCTATAGAGTCTATAGATTCAAGCCTATAGAGTTCATAAATTCAAGCCTGTAGAGTCTATAGATTCAAGCCTGTAGAGTTCATATATTCAAGCTTGTAGAGTCCATATATTCAAGCCTGCAGAGTCTGTAGATTTAAACTTGTGGAGTCTGTTGGCTAAAAAATCTTGAAAAATGGAGAATTTGAATGCCTAGAATAATTTTTGAGAGAGGAAGAGATAAATTCTTGGCCTACAGGACCAAAAATAGTTCATATGTTGTCCCAAAAATGAGTGATAGATTTTAGGAACAACAATATGCATATGTTCTATAGGAATGATATGAGGTAGGAATTAAATTATAATATGAGGTGTCCCATTTTAATATATAGTTACATTAGTAGGATCAGTGACTCTAAAATATTTGAATGGTTGGTTATCAGTTGGACAAGTGTATAAATATCCCTCATGTAAAAACTTGACACATCTATGCAAGGTAGAGAGTATAGCCTCCATGGCATGTATCCATGGTCTCCTAAGTAATAAATTGTAATGAAAATTATTAGGTATCACTTGAAATTATGTGGATATGGTTTTTTTCCCATCCATGATATCTAATGTATTAGAACCCAATCATGTTAAGGAATGTCATCAAAACCTTGAATGTTCTTATATTTTTTCTAAATGGATGCTATATCAACCCCCATAGTCTATATAAATGTGAGGTTGCATATGTGAAGACTTGAACCACTATCAATTAGAACACACTTAATAGCAACATTTTTTATTTGTGCCTAAATGAAGACTGGTAGATTCTGATCGATAACTATTTGTGATGGAAAATACTCATTGAAATATATATAACATATTTAATGTCCTTGATAGTGTTCATAACATATGAAAAATAATTTGGTTTTGTATCTCGAGGCAAAGATGTATGATTGAGTGTTTGAAAAAGAATGTATTTGAATATGGTTTCCTTTTAAATTAATTATGATATATAAATATTAGCTGGTGTATTTCTGAACTAATCCATAATATCATATGCTCTATGATGATCCGTAGTTCATATTGTATTATTTTGGGATGAGGAGGGATGATGGGATTATGTTTTTCCTATATAGGCTGAGGAGGTATCCAATTTCATCTAGTAATAGATTAAACTACAAGATATACTATTTGTTAAGGGTGAATAGTAGAGGTGGGAAAAGAGCAAAGATAGTCAATTGGTCTAGGTGGAAATGGAAAAAAAGGAGTCCTCTAAGCTTGTTTTCATCGAGTAGTAACCAGAGGTAACTCAAAATTGGCTATGTAAAATTCCTCTCCATAGAAAGGGAGATCAAGAGGAGGTGGACTAATTTGTGAAGTAATTTTAATTCTAATTTTATCCATGAGAGGAGTGACATATATGTGCATAATTTTACAAATGGTAAGTAATAATAATGCAAGACAAACCACCAAACTTTGTACCAAAAAGTATGAAATTTATTCTATCATAATAATCAAGATGAAAGGCTAAAAACTAAAACTGAGCAAATTATGGAAATAAGAAGGGAAACCCTAATAGTACACTAGGGTTTTTAGGCAATATGCTTGAAGTAGGGTTCACTAAATGATTTAACTTTTAAGGGATTTATGGAGTGTAAAAATATAGGTTGGTAAAGTACTATAATAATAAATCAAGGAATAAATATATAAATAAATACAACCATTGATTTTTATAATAATTAACCTATCTGATTAATCTATAAATAGAAATGAACTAGAACAAGATGTACTTTATTAGAAACTAACTAAGACGGATGAATGAAAAGCTATAGACTGGTACCAAATCTATACAAAGTGTCGTGAACTAGAAACAATAGTAAAAAAACCTCCTAGATAATATCATAATCCTTTGGATATTATTTCACTATGCTAGTGTCCTTTGGGGTGTGATAGTGTCCTCATACAATAGGGGTAGTGTCCTGATATGCATGTGCCTATGTGGATAAATGTCAATTCACTATTTGTTCCTTATATTTATTGATTTGAATGCCAATCCATAGGCCTTCACATTTTTTAGGGTGTTTAGGGAGCATAATTAGAAAAGATTGGCATTAAAAGGGTAGGCTAGATTTGACCTAAGCACCCCATATGTTGATTATTTCCTACATACCAATCCTTGAAAGGGGATCAATGTTGATGTATTCCTCCAAATCTAATTTTTGATACAAGTACAAGCGAATATTAGTATGAGTGCTAGTTTGAATGCCTTGACTATGACTTGAGACTATATATCTAATTGATCTAAACACTTGGTTATTATAGATAGGTGTATGTATAAGTAGAATAGAATAGGGATTAATGACCTTGATTTGCATAATTATTTTTGAGTTTTTTGTGATTATTTGCATATGATTTCCATGTAGTGTATAAGTGAATGAAAGTGGTATATATAACATTCTATTTCTTGTTAATATGTGAAATAGTTCTAGGTCAACCATTGGATTGCTTTAAGGAATGAAAAGATATATGCTGGTGGAGTAAAGATCTAAGGAATAGTAACACAATCCCTAGGTCAATAGCATAATGCACTAGTGTCCAAAGGATCATGTTAATATCTAAGTGATAGGAGCTAGTCAATAAGGGGCCTAGGTGCCTAGGGGGTGGATCAATGTTTCTTTTGGTATGTCTAGGAATGGTCTAACCTACACAAAAGCTAAAAATGATCAAAAAATGCCCTAAGATAGGTCTAGGGACAAACTAGGAGAAGGTGGTCTCAAGTAACACTCATTGTATTCAAATGAAATTTTAGATCACTATATTATTCATATATTACCTTCAAATTTATCCATATAGTAATCTCTTGTACCTATATTTTTAGTAACCATGAATGGATTTAACTAATTCAACCTAAAATTATCTTTAGTTTCTTTATTTACATTAATATTCTTCTAATTTTATTTTAGTACTAAATCCCCAATTTTAAATTCATTATTATGAGTCTTCTTTCCATATGCTCTTTTGGTGTGATTATTATTGACTTTGAGGTGTTCAATAACTTCAATACATTTGTCATCAATAATTTCTAATTTATGTAATTATTTTTATTGATACTCATTGTCTTTAATGATATATGTTATCACATAGGATTTCCCCTATCTTGATCTTGTAGATTGTTGTGCAATTACCTACTGACATAATGGAAAACCATCCAAAGCTATGGGACCTTGGAAATTTGAGGTTAATCTCTGGATAAAGTTGACTTCCTTTCACTAAATTTGATGTAAAATAATAAAATATTAGTTTTGTGTACATCTCATTCTTTAGTGATTTTAAATCCTAAACTAGGGTTTTGATGGGGAAAAGAGTTAAATAATTGAAATTTGTAGAAAACTAAAAATATGGTAATTGTACCAAGTATTTTATAGTGTATTGTAATTCTTTGCTTTGATAAACATAATAAAAAATAAATTAGGTTGAATTTATTTCAACATAAACTCATACAAATAGAAATTAGAGGTAGTATTTTATCTATTTTTTAGAAAAGGGAAAAAATATTTATTTCAAACAATAGTTTCAAGAGGGTAAAATACCACAGATGAATTTATTGAAAGTGAAACAAATAGACAAAGATTCAAAAAATAATAAAATAACTTTCACACACACAAAGATATCCCAAGACAAGAAAGGCAAATCTTCAACTTTATTTCTCTCCAAAGGTTACATCTTGTATTATTTATATTTAAAATGTAGAAAGCATAACTAGCATAAAAAAGATAGATTGAGCCACAAGGTCTACCCATTTTTATACAAAATATGTCATAGAAGACATTAGTTGTCAAAACTCAAATTCCCAATAAATAAAGTCATGCAAATATAAAAACCTCATGCAAGAGAGGCGAGCTCCTATATTTCTAGCATTTTTGAACTTATGGAATGACTAGAACATGACATGCATGAGTTGGGAATGATCTTGGGTGTAGTATGGCATGGTATGGCATGTCTAGAACTAAATATCTCTATGCAATACTTTCGTATCTGATAGTGGTTGAAAATATATTCCTCATGCAAAAAGAGGCACCCAAAATAGAACTGGTCTTTTAAAATAAAAGATAACATTGAAAATAATTCCAAGTTTCTTTTCATGCAAACCCTAACATGCAAAAATTTAAGTGAGAATTTTACAACTTTATAATTCTTTATCATGTTTTCCAAAATGAACCATGCAATTTACACTTCATGATTTTGCACCTTTTTAACAATTTACATTTATCAAAATGGAAAGTGCAATTTGCACTTGTGGTTTTTGTAACTTTTAGATTATCAAAAAATATAGTGTAAAAAACATGTCTTTGTCTTTCTCAAAAAGAGTTATAAAAAATATAGATGTACTTTTTTAATGAAATTAAAAATGATAATTTAACATGACATTCATCAAAGAGGAAGATTAATTAATGTCCAGAATTTCTTTGGCTTTCTTATCATTCTTGGCCTGTAGCTTCTCTATTTATGCATCAAAGGCTTTGAAAATATCTTGAATTTTCTCTGCATCCAGCCTATAAGAATAGATGTTAGAGGCTATACAATCTGCTTGGACATCAAACAATTCTCTTTTGAAATTTCTTATGCCCTAAATTTTAGTCTTCATTTGATTAATTGTTTTCTCATACTTGATGAACCTATGGATGGAATTTAGGACAAATATTATGTCATTTATAGACTACTTCTCAAATGTTGCTTTGAGATTATGCTGAACCTATTATGCCTGAAGGATATTATTGGCATCATCTACTGGTTGGCATGACATTAAGTTTATCATGTCATTAATCTTGTATAATACATCAATTGCCTTGTCATGAGCCTCATTGGCTTGTTCCACAGACTTGATTAGTATTCTTATACAAAATTGAGCATCTTTGTGTAGCTCCTCATGATCAGCATAATCCTTCAATATATTCTTGGCAATAAGGGTATTCATGTCAATTGATTTTACGGCTATTAATTTAGGATAATGCAAATTCAAAATCTGAATCTCTCCTTCATACTAATTGATTTGTTCTTTAAAAATATCCTTTATCTCCATAATATTCCATTATCACTACAAGAACTTTATTGCCTTTAGTTATCAATTCCTCATACCATTATTTTTTAGCCCTTCCCATATGAGAAATATTTCATACAAAATCAATTATAGCTTGATCTAGACTGATTGGCTTCACTACCTATGGTTGTTTTAATGTTTCACCAGGATTTATGAAATGGTTTAGTGCTTCAATCAACTAATCTACCTTTATTTTCAGCTCATCCTTGGTGTCTTTATCATGATCAATTCTATGGAAGAGAGATTTGATACCTTTTTGCACATCGTGATTGAGTCCCTCTCTTATTTTAAAACCAAGGTGTATATGAGAAACTTGATTCTTATGCCGCAAGATCCTATTATGATTTGTCTAGTAGATGAAATATAATTTCAATGTATCTCTCCCCCTTATCATCATTGAATTTCCTTGAGAGATTCGTAAGAGTGGGTTTTGATTTATTCTTGACTTCTAACATGCTAAAGTCCAAATTGCTAGGATCAATCATTATTTTTTGCTTCTTACTCACTAATTGTGCTAACCAACTAGGGGTAGCATTCTATTGATCTGACACTATCACCACAGAATTTACAACTGATGTAGCTACACTAGTTGAAATTGTGACTAATGGAGACTCTTGGGAAGATGATTTCATTAGTTGCTTAGGAAGTGCCTATAAAGATCCACTTTCATCAGTGGTTTTCAAATCAATATTTACACCAAGTATCTAGATTTATCCAACCTCTACTGATGGTATAGTGGAAATAATTAAATTGGGGGGAGTGGAGGAAACAAAATTAGTTGTGTCTATTGGGGGAGTGGATGATGAAATGGACATAGAGGTTGTGAATTTGGGAAGTGGTGGAAGGGTGGAAGCCAAATCATTAAATGTGTCAATTAAGTGTGTAGGACCACTCATGGTTGGTGATGTGAAAATAGTGGGTTGAGATGAAGGGTAAATAGTACTTATCCCAAGGGTTGGGGTGGATTAGATAATTGTAGTCAAGATGATTGATTCTATAGTAATGTACTGTTGGGTGGTGTTGGGAATTAATGGTGATGAAATAAATGAATTATAAATGGAATATAAAGTAAGAGTGGATCAAATGGGGAAGGTGAAATTGGAAGAAGGGACCCTGAGTGTCCACTTGACTTATTTGTGTTGATTA
The DNA here is from genome assembly GCA_037957365.1 of Torreya grandis. Taxonomy (NCBI): domain Eukaryota; kingdom Viridiplantae; phylum Streptophyta; class Pinopsida; order Cupressales; family Taxaceae; genus Torreya; species Torreya grandis. The sequence continues at coordinate 3,039,375 of JARHVA010001451.1, read as the reverse complement.
CATGTGGCTTATTGATGTGGGTGGAATGGTAGGTGAAGTGGAGACAATTGGAGGGGTTGACACTAGATTTTGAGGAGATAAAACTTATGGAACAATGGGAACCTAAGATACATGAGGAGTGGAGATAGATTATGGAGGTGTTAAAAGATCTTGTAAAATATAGGTAGGATAATGGGGATTAGTGGAAATAGGAGTCAAGGTAATGGAATATAAAATTATGGATCCTTATGTTGTTGTTACTATGTCTTCTACTCAAAGATCAATTGGTTCTTCTATAACTTCTCCTTGTCTACTTGACTCTCATTTTATTTCCTTTATCTTCTTAATTTTATTTCCTTTATCAAGTTCCTCTGATGATTCACTGAGGCCTTCATCTAAAGGAGTGATACCTCTTAATTTGAGATTCATGAGATTTTCCTTAACCTCTATTATCTATCTTATGATTTGTAGACCCTTAATTCTTATCTGATTGATTGTTTTTTTAATAATAGGGGTTGTTCTATCAAACAAAGAGAAGGATTTAAGAACTGACCACCTCACTGGTGGTAGAGGTCTAATAATGATCTGTGTGAGGTAGATTAGATCTAATCTAGAGTTTTTATCCACAAAGTCATCAGGGACTGGTCTTAAATCATAGTCTTTTATTTTTTGTAGGGACATCCTAGAATAATCCCTCATTTTGACCATTTCTTCATCATCACAGTCTTCCCAAAAATCCTCACAATATGGCACATATTCATATGTTTTTAGTTCTAGTGCAGTAGTGACCTTACCATATGGATCAAAATAAGGTCTAGACTCTAGAGTCCTCAGTGTTACTTGGCACATCTTTACCTCGATAGTTTTATCTTTTAAGATAGATTAGCATGTGTAATATCCAAATAAAATAGGGAAATGTATCCCTACTTTTTGTTTATTTGAGATAATCTTGTGTGTATCCATAAGTTTCCTAAATAACTCCAATAATACCCATATATCACTCACATACTAGGGAAGTGTGTAGGGATAACCACTGAATCCAAATGCCCTAATATAGGAGTAGGTGGGGAACTATATGAAGAAGGAACACCATTTGGTGATCTCATCTTTTTCTACTTGGGAGAACCTTGTTTTCCAAAGCTCCTGATCAAACATGATAATGATGTTATAGATAAAGGAATCATTAAATCTCCTAATTTTTTATCTACTAGCTTGTATCATGAGATTAGGGTATTAGTTATAAACTTTGGTTATTTCTAAAAGAACTATATTGAGGCTTGGGAGTTCCTTTAGCCAAGATATAAACAATATATGATGTCATATAAAACATATTTGTCATTTTCACCTCCATCAAGTGGTTATGGAGGGAATTACTTATTAATTGAACCTAATGTATCTATTATTTATTTTCTCTAATGATCTAGATATATTGGTACATCTAGTCATAATAAAACTTGGAATTAGGATTGTTAGTGACTTTGTGTAGCAGTGTTATAATATCTCCTACCTCCTCTATGAAATTAGATCTACACATAATCTTAGGCAATCTAGTTGAGGAATGTTTAGGAGTCTTGAGCCATTGATTATTAATTGTCTTTTGACATCTATCCTTTTTATCCTTATAAAATTGTGTAGATGTCTATGGATTTATATCCAAATAACTCTCAAACTTAAGAATTGCAAACACCATGTTGATGAAGTTAGGGTCAAGATCTAAAACCTTCTCCCCTTTCTCATTATAGAATTGTCTTCTATTAGGGTCATAATGTTAGGCCATTGTAAGGATAAACTCAGGGCTTTAAAAAAATATAGGGAAGGATGAAGCTTATGGTAAAATAAAGTCATATATACTCTAGATTTAGTCACTTTTAAAAATTTCTCCTATTCTAGCCCAAAAATCTTTGAGGTCAACGTGACCTAAATCTTTGTCTTTTATTTATGCCATATTGGACTCCAAACAAGAAGTCACTTTAAGGCCATTAGATTTGAACTTCATTTCCTTGGGAGGCATGGAAACTAAATTTAATTCTTGAAAAAAACCAACTATGAAAGTTGGTAGGATCTACAGGTGTCTAGAGAACTTGAACTCTCTAATAGAACTTGGAGGTTATTGAAGCATGTATAATGTCCATGATGCTTGAGGGTTGTGAGATTTCTGGTAGAAGTGGGAGGTGTTTGAGATAGGTCTACTTTCCATGGTACACTAGAAGTTAGTAGGTTTTAAAGGTGCTTGAGGCTCATCAGATCTCCAATAGAAGTGGAAGGTGCTTGAGGCATATCCACTCTTTGCAAAGGTAGTGGAGAATATTTATAGGGAATATTCTATGGTTTTTTAATATGAAGTATATGCTTGGGAATATTTAGTTAGCTTTGGAAAAGTCCATATTTTTAGTGTAAAATATTTGAGGAGAAAATGAATGTTTTTTTGGATAATGATGTATGCAAGATTTGGAAAATCTTTGAGATGAATTTTTCAAGAATGAAAACCCTAGATTACCCTAGACTACCCTAGACTTCCTAGACACATGATTTCAACCTTTAAATGATAAATTTTAAATTAAATCCCTAACTAGTAACCCTAAGAGAACCTCAATCTAAAAACTCACAATAAATGCAAAGGGTTGGAAAATCTTTAAAATAAAAGACAATGGTAGAAAAAATAGGAGGAAAGTATCATGTAACAAGCAAGGATGATATGGAAGGTCAAGATGTAATTGTGGATAGAATTCATAGGTACTTTTCAACACATGGATTGACTATTTCTTGTGTGGCAAGGGTCATTATCAGATCTCAAATACTTAAAAAATTTAAATGATAAATAAAAACACTAATTTAACTAGTTAAATAGCAAAAACCTATAATTAATGCAAGATCAGATGGTTGGTGGTAGAGGTTGGACCTACTTGAAGTAGGTCCACTCTCCATAAGAAATATTAGCTTAGTGAGAAGTGGGACTCAACATGCACTTTTCATGTTGAAAACATGTAATGTGCACTTTAGTTTTCACATTCCTTGGGAAGGAGTTTGGTGAGGTGGATGAGGTTGGACTTGCTTGAAGTAGGTCCACTCTCCACTATTAGGATGATTGGCTTTAGTATAAGGTAGAACCCATGGGGCACTTTGCATGTTTGAAATATGCAAAGTGCACTCAAAGTTTTGGGTCCCATAGTGCATATTTGATAAGTAGTTTTGGTGGAAGGTGGAGCTTGCAATGCACTTTGTACATTCTAAAATGTGCCAAGTGCATCTAAGATTCTAGGTTCTACCAGATGGGGGGTTGGTAGGTTTGGTAGGATCCAAAGCCCATCATAAAATTTTCATATTATGAAAATGTGTAAGGTACATGTTAAGTTCTATATTCTATTAGATGGGTACATGGTGGGATTCGAAGCCTACCATGCATTTTACACATTGTGAAAATGTGCAAAGTGCATGGTGAGTTATGGATTCTATAGTTTTTGGGTATGGGTGCTTTGTGGGATCCATAACCCAAAAATTAATTTTCATAAGATAAAATTACATCCAAGGTTATAGATTCCACAAGGTGAAGGGAAATATGGGTTTTTGAAGGATTTAGGGTTTTCTTAAAAAATAAAGGGGGTTTCCCTTAGGGTGTTAGATGTAATGAGATTTTTGGGACAAAAATGTCAACAATATCCTTGAGAGAGATAAGTAAAGAAGGTATTTCCAACTATAGGAGTAGTATTTCTTGGGTGCCATTAATAAAAGAGTAAGGTGTGGCCTTTTTTGTGTATTTATACTTTTGATACATGTCAAAAGTGCATAGATAATCTGATTGTGCCAATTTGTACTGTATTTTTTCTATTTTTTCTTTATCTTATTTTTCACTTATAATTTCCCATTTCATTTTAGGTAATATGGAGTAGAGAAAGTATGACAAATTTTAATATGGCATTTAAACTCTTAATTATTTTTATTTTTAATTATGATCAATTGTCTATGAAATAGTTGATGATAGTGTAAACCTTTTAGTAATATGTCATTAAAAAGTGATAGATATCCTTTCTTGTAGTAGATTATAAAGATATGGCCTCAACCCATTTTTAAAATTATTTATGGTGGTAATGATTAAATTATGACCATTATATAATCACCTTCTTACATTTTTTATCAAATCAAATCCTCAGAGAGAAAATTATCAAGGTGAAATAATAGGCTACAATTCATATGATGGAGCATGATTTAGGTTGTTTTTATTTTGAGATTTTGAACAAAATTATTTCTCCATTTTATGACAATTGTAAACATGTCATAATAAATTTTAAATGATGGATTTGGTGCTAAATTAAATTCCATATTATCTATTATGTACCTAAGTATGGATGTTTTAGCTTCCTCGTGGTCTAAATATCAAAGTAGATGCCTGTCAAATTATCTTGTTAATAAGGATCCTCAAATTATAACATAACACATTTATTTACATTGTAATTTGTGTATATCATTATGGGTAGCATTTTATTAGATAACATCCCAATATAATAAATTATATATATATATATATATATATATATATATATATCATTATACCATTCAAGATTTACTATGCTATGAGTGATTTCCATGGTTTGTAAAGTATATAAAGCTAGTGCAGTGACTGATGGATGTAGTAATTGAAAAATAGTAAAAATTGGTTTTTCATCATTAATGGGAATAGGTATCATTTAAGATACACTGAACATTTCATCAACATGTCAATTGCCTTTATGAGTTATATTTTCTATTGAAAACATATCAAATTGCATTGTTAAATGTTGTTACATTTATTTATATGGGATTAACTTTTATTTTTTTAGTTTTATAAATATCTAACTCTTGATTACCCATAAGCTGATAATCTCCATATTATTTTATAAATTTTATTTTCACTTTTAAACCCATTATTAGAGCCCCATATTATACTATATTATTTATACATGAAAATCCTAAGCAAAAGGCAAATGGAATAATTGATCTTGAGTAATTAAGATTATTATTACTCCTGCACTAGTGGCACACTTTGATCCATCAAATTACATTATCCAAGTGTCATTATCAATGTGATATGTGGTGAATTTATATCATAAATATCATTAATTAGTGATGCATCGAATATAAGATCTCTAGTTAAATGACCTCTAATAATTTTTTATTTTACTAACTTCTAAGATATGAATTTTAATTCAAATTCCATGAGTAAAATTACCCATTTGGAAATGCATCCTAATAAATGTGAGTTGGACATGATAAAATTAAGTGGTTATACCTTTCTAAGAACTTTCATCTCATATAAATCATATAATGTCATAATTATTATGCTACAAACATAAGAGCCAAACATATTTTTTTCATGGTATTGTAACTTTTATCATAATTGACTAATTTGTGACTAATTTAATAGATGAGGTTATTTCTATGATCATAAAAATATTATGAAAGTAAATATAACAAATCATGATCTATGATTGAGATGTACATTATAAGGGGTCTATTTAGTATTAGTGTTATGAGGATAGTTTAACATTCTACACTATTTTTTTAATTTATAACCTCCTACTACAATAAGTCATTTTAAATTTAATTCCCTAACAAATTTTGGGTTACACAATTCATGGTGAAATAATCAATATTAATCCTTAATAGGTTTGAATATTCTCAACACAAAGATAATAACGAGTTATAAACACTCTTAGGTAGTGATAATAACATGAGCTACCAATTACTTTTTTCTTACATATTAATTACACATGCATAACTCTTTAGTAAAGGCACTAGATAATTTATGCCATTTAGAAGTGACCACTTAGATTACATGCCTACAGGTCTAATGGATTGGTCCCAAAAATGACTTTAAAAATAGGTAGATATTAATATTTATTACATTTAAAAAAAAATCCACAAGCTTAAAGTCTGGGAGTGCATTTTTTTAACCACTATATACTCTTTTATTAAGGTAATTCAAATCCTATATCCACTGTTAACATTAAAACATTGAGAAGTAAAAATATCATTTTATCAAGAATGGTATTGAATGTGGAATAGCATTAAGAAATGTGTCATGCATCATAATCAAAATTTTACCAAACAATATTATGTGCTAAATTCCTACACACTGAATTGCTTCCAAACATCTCCCATTCTCTAATATTTTCTTAGCATGAAATGATATGAGCTATTTATATGGATTATAAATAATATAAGGATGGTAAATAATGGAATCATGGTCAATAAATTCCATAATACAATTCACATTAACATAGTTACTTGGAAATGTTAAAGCTTGTATTCGATGAAGAAGTACATGTTGTTTTATTCTCCATGGGCACTTTTAAAGCCCTAGGTCCTGATGGCTTTCCTCCTATATTCTTTCAAGAATATTGGGAGATTGTTGGAGTGGACCTCATAGGTATAGTTCATGATTTTTTTAGATCTAGAATTTTTTTGAGACAAGTCAATAATACCTTCATTGTACTTGTTCCTAAAAAATCTCAACCTTTACACCTTGCTAGTTTTAGACCCATTAGCTTATGCAACACTGTGTATAAGATATGTACTAAACTGCTAGTTTTGAGAATTCAACCCTTGCTTGACAAAATTATTTCTCCTGCTCAAAAAGGTTTCATCCCAGGCAGATAGATTCTTGATGCTATGATCACCACACATGAGACTATCGACTCCATGGATAAGAGCAGAATCCCTAGGATGGCCCTCAAGCTTGATATATCCAAAGCTTATAATAGAGTCTCATGGACTTTTCTATTCCAAGTGATTATAAAATTTGGGTTTAATGATAAATTATCTTGCTTATTATGGAATGCAGTCTCTTCTGCTAAATTATTAATGCTGGTTAATGGTATTCCTAAAGGGTTTTTCTCCTCCTTGAGAGGAATTCATTAGGGAGACCCTCTCTCCTTGTACCTACTCATCATTATGGTTGAGGCACTAGGAAGATACATACAAGCTGATATAGTTTCAAAAAAGCTAGTAGGCATTAAACCTACCTCTTCCCTTCATCATATGGTTATACAACAGTTTGTGGATGATACCATCTTATTTGGTATCTCCTCAGTGATCGAAGCTAGAAGATGGAAGAATATACTTAATGATTATGCCAGAGACTCGAGACAAAGAATAAATTTCTAGAAAATAAATGTGTACTTCTTCAACACTCCCAATGAACTTAGACATATAATCATTGATATCTTAGATTGTGTTGAGGCTAACCTACCAGCTACCTACCTAGGTCTCCCACTCTCGATCAAAGAGATATCTTCAGGTTTTTGGAATGGTATTGTGGAACATACACAAAGGAAACTTCTTGGGTGGAATGGGAAACTACTCAGTAGTGCAGGTAAGATGCGACTTCTTTAGACATCCTTGCAAGGTATTCCTACTTACTTCATGTCTCTTTTTAAAATTCCTACGTATTTTGCTGAAAAGCTAGAACAGATCCAAAGGAAATTTTTATGGATGAGAGTGGAAGACAAACAAAGAATGTCTTTAGTCAGATGGGAAAAAGTGTGTCTCCCAAAATCTCATGGTGGACTTAATATAAGATCCATTAGGAAAATGAATAAAGCCCTCCTCTCAAAAGTTAGTTGGAATCTGATTCACAACAATAGTGAGTGGGGGGAAATAATGTATGCCAAATACATGCATAGCATTGATGATTCCAACTTTATTTAACATGTGGGATTACCCCAGGGGTTTGTGATATGGAATAAAATGCTAAAAAGTAGAAGTCTTCTCAAACAAGGAATTAGGTGGAAGCTTGGAAATGGCTGGTAGATTAAATTCTAGGAGGATAATTGGTTAAGGGACAAGCCTCTCATCTCCCAAGGAAACTATGGAGAAATTATAGGCTTGACTAATAAGTTCTTTAGTGATAGGGTTAGTGATTATATGGAAAATAACAATGGGATAAGGAGTTGGAAAAACCTTTTGGATTGTTGTGTGCACAGGCCTGAGCTTATCCCAAGAATTCAAGAGATCTAGCAATGTGTTCAGGAGATATGAATCCCACTCTTCCCTCAGGAGGATGAACAATACTAGTGGTTGGATAAGAATGGATCATTCTCTGTTAAATCTGCCTATCATTTGCTTACACCTAAAGCTTAGAATAAGGAGGTATGGAAAAAGTTTTGGAATCATAAACTCATTCCAAAGATTAACTTGTTTTGGTGGGCTGCTGCCCATAAAAAAATCCTTACTTAGGACAACCTTCAAAAGAGGGGGTTTACTTTGGTCAACAGATGTTTTCAGTGTGGTTCTAGAGAGGAATTAGTTTCACACCTATTCATACACTGTGATTTCACCCGAGATTTATGGGGCACAATACTTAAAAACTTTGGCATTGAATGGGTTTGCAATTCTGACCCCAAAGAAGTAATTCTCAGCTAGAACTCAACCTTCACACATCCCTAGATTAAGGAACTATGGAAGCAATCTCTACCATACTTGAGCTGGACTTTATGGAAAGAGCGAAATCACAAAATTTTCAGGGACACTACTAGAAATGTTGCTCAGGTGTTTAACTCCTTTATTAGGACCATCTTGGAAAGTGTTACAGCAACTCATATTAGAGTTGTGGAGAAACCCCTATCTAAATTTGAAAGTCAAATTGCTACCAAATGGAAGGTTTTAAATCTTATCCCTGGGCATGATAATTCCAAAATTCTTTAGAGACTTCATACTAAATGGATACCACCTAAACCCAATTGGATGAAACTCAATTTTGATGGGGCATCCAAGTTGAGTGGTAAAGCAAGTGGAGGAGGAATAATAAGAAATGAAAAAGGAGGGATGTCTGCTATCTATGTTGGTGGCATGGGTTACCAGAGCAATAACTATGCTAAAGCTATGGCCTTACTTTGGGGATTAAAGTTAGCTATATCCCTAGGAATTAGAAATTTGAATATTCAGGGAGATTCTAAGTTGATCATAGATGTTGTTAATAAATCATCTAACATTGGTATCCATCTAAAGGACATCATTACGGACATCCAGTTTCTTTTACAAAAGTTTACTAAAGTTGAGATTATCCACACCTACAAAGAAGGTAACAGGGTCATTGATGCTTGTGCCAACCTTGGTCAGCAATTCTTAGGATGGAGGGTATGGTGACAAGGGGCTCATATACCCCCAAACATTAGAGAGATCATTTAGAAGGAGATGGCAGAGCATGAATGATGCACATTGATGACGAAGATAGCTGTCAAAGGTGGTCCATGTGGAGAAGGCCATTGCGGATCATGGAAGTGGTGGGTAATGGAGGGAATGCTGACAATGCAGACAATGAGAATCTTAAGGATCTTGTTAATTCTATAGTTATGTAGTTTTGTCCTTTTTGACTCTGGTCTTTCCACTATTTTGTTTTGCTTCTCACTTTGTTTCTTGGTTGTACCATTGGTTCGGTGTTGGCATCTTTTGTTTGCCAGCCTTCCTATCTTTTTTGACTATATAGGGTTCAACCCCTGGTTTTCCACCTTAATTAATCAAAAACATAGTTACTTACATAGCTATTTTATACCATAAGAAAGGATACATAGTCTAATTATTATAATCCTTGATAATAAATCTTTAAAAAAAATCAATGAGTTTAATTGAAGTTACAATGTTAAGAGTGAGATAGTAATATTTAGAATTAAATATTCTCAAATAAAAGTCTAAGACCAAGACTCAAGAATCAAAAACATACTTTCATTCCATTCAACACAAGCAATGGTGTATTTTTTACAATATTAAATTCAGATATCTTGAATCACACAAAAAATATCATGTTAATAGCTAATAAGTGATTAGCATGCATAAGTATTGTATTAATAATGATAATAATGTATATTACTAGTCACCCTCAAGAGGAGTTTCATCTTAACCACAATTATAATCACATGTTTCCCATTCAGACTAATTAAATGGATTTATCTAAGTTTTGGTTAACTGACTACTCATAATCATTCATAACTTAAAGGGTTTATTTAAAAATCCAAGTAATTAATTACCATTATTATTTTTAATATTTCTTAAATATGATAGAATATAACACCTTGTAAATACATATTGAGATAGCTAAGAAGGAAAACTTGTTCCATACTGATATAAGTTATTGTCTAATCAATCCATGGAAATGGCTACAATTTAAAATTCACCCATGATCAAATCATACAAGATGAAAAAATACATAACATCCTAATACATAAAATTAAAAAAAGATAGATAGTTATTCTTAACCATGAAACTCTCTTTGGAATAAGAATTTGCTTGGAACCCTATAGACTAGAAATTCAAGTCTACCCTCAAAAATATTATTCCTTTAAATCTTATATCCACTACATGTGGCAATGTATTAGAATCATATTTCTTATAAACATAAACTCATCTTAAGTGGAAACTAAAACCCTTATATTGAGAGATAGTTGTATCCAAGTGAGGTGTATTTAGATAACTAAGAGACTACCTCCTTATCAAAAACATGATATATATAACCAAAATATAAAGAATAATTCAACACCCTTAAAGGATTGGTACAAGAATATTTATATATCTTATTCATCCATCATATTTAGGGTCAATAATCTATGGTGGAAGTAAAATCTTACCAATTCTAATATTGAAAAATCTAATCCTAGTTATGATAATAATGAATAGAATGCAAGGACCCCAATATCCCAAATCTTACTAGTTATCCAAAAGATTTATTTCATGAAGCAATATCAAATAAAAACCAAAAAGACACAATGTAAACATACACTATAAATTTACAAAAACCATGTAGTGAAAAATACATTAAATTATTCCACAAGATAAAATCTCATTACAATCAGTTTCTAAATGGTATGAACACCCAATTAAGTACTATGGTTATTATCCTTACAATAGTGATGCAAGTACCAAGGTTAGTAGCTAATGTATAGTACAATAATATAATAAATTGATGTTAATTTTTAAGGGATAAATCTACATTGCCTCATTATATGGAGTTTTATTATAGGCTATAGGTATTCAATAATAAATGGAAATACTCAAAAATCCAAACAAGAAAACAACTTCAAGATAAAAAAACATTTATTCAGCATCAACCTTCACCTACACCAAAATTATGTCAACCAACATGTCAGCTCACAACTAGAAAAACATATTACTTCCTTCTTAATAAAAAATATAATGTATTATATTAAACAACAACATATCAAGCCTTTATAAACAACTATCATGAAATAATATATTTACAAGAATATTTTCTCATACTTAATCTAATCATTAATTTATTTACTCATAACATAATGATTTCCACATGAAAATGTAATTCAAAGGAGTTCCCCATGAAAGGATACCACCACTTTATAAACTTATCCACTTACGCAATAGCTACAACTAGTTTATAAATTTTGATTTAGTTATAAAAAAATTAGACATAGCCATATACCAATGCAAGGAAAAATCACAATTCAATAAATAGATATTATTCATTGTGAGCACAATGAATACATAAAATTATTTTCAAGGATCCATAAATGACATAATATTCATTACATTCTTCTAAGGAATTAAAGTTATATCCATACTCACATTATACAAATGAAAAAAAATATTTAGATAATAATACTAATCACCTCACCTTCAAAGAGATCACCATCAACATAATAGAATATCATTCATTCAAGAACAATCCTTTAAGGAATCATGCAGTGCAGTCTATGCAATACTAAAGTTAGATCTACTACATAACTTCTTACACATTAAATTTATTAAACAAAGAAACAACCTCATACTTAGTGAGAAAACCATTTAGTTTACACAAACCACCAAAAATATAACCTACAAGTGTATCTAATGAAACATACAAATTTGATCTGAATTCAACCCTACTCTAACATATGGAGTTAAGGGAAAGCATATCATGTAAGTATACACTACTAACTAGTATTCATTATTACTCCATTCAAATGGATAAATAAAAGGGAGTTAGTAATATAATACAAACCCATTCTGGTAGTCACTTAACCTCCTATAATTGCAATCCACTCATATTAAATCTATTGCATCCATAAAATAAGTAGCAAGGCCTAAATAATAGCTATTAGCCATAATTAGTTCCTTGATGGAAATTCAATTTGTACACATACTAAAATAAGACACATTGAGTTTTACACAACCAAAAGTTATAAATAATTGTTTACTACTTAGTTAGATAATACCATGGTTATATCATTAATCCAAAATTTCCATAGACCATAAATTGATAGTCTAAAGAAAAATATACCCAACAGTCATCAAAATAAGCACATTGCTCTAATGCCATCAAAACTATCTGACAAATTATAGATATGTATACAATACTAATGTATGCCTAAAGGCTCTAACCAAACTAGACATTAACCAAAAATGGATAAGAAATATTATAGTAATTCAACATTCTCTTCAATAAATTGAAAAATAACAAACCCTACACCATTGTGTATCCCACATCATAAACACTTATATAAGAGAATTCACCATAGCCACTAGGGTTTAAATTTTATCAAAAATCATACAAATCATAATGCCATCACAATTATTCAACCAATCACTACTCTAAAGTGTAAAAATAAACCAAATAAACCTAGTATGGAAGGCCCTCACAAAGCCCATTTTTCTCAAATGTGGTATGGGCTCATAAATGTGTAGTCATATAAAATGTAACTTGAGTACAAAGAGTGTCACTTGATTCCACCCATCCCTATATTAGTTCTATACCTATATTAGGGCCTCTTTTAACCCTCATTTATTTTTTGTATGGATGTCACATACCTAGATATCCTAGAATCAGTCATACACCTTCCCCTAGGGATCTAGGCCCCTAATGCTTAGGTTCTACCACCTAGACACTAGTGTAGTTATTTGGACACTATCACCCTACACTAGTGACCAAGGTAAAATAAAAGTTTCCTTTGACAAATTTTTACTCTAATGGATATATTTTTAATTCTTAAGACACCTAAGGTTAGCCTAGACCTATTTCACACTCTACATAAGTAGAAAATCAATATAAATACATGAATTTTAGCCCTTTATCCACTATATGGAAATTAAATAAATACCCATAAAAAATATTAGAACAAGTAGTGCATAATCAAGGTTATTAATCCCTATTCTACCCTACTACATACAAACATCTACAACCACCCTAAGCTTATAATACATGGATTTCTAGTCTCAAACCTCATTCAAATTATTCAAGTCGACACTCATACCAGTATTCACTTGTACTTGCACCAAACATTTAGGTAGGAGAACTATATTTGTCTTGATCCCTCCTAGAAGTATTGGTATGTAGGCAACTCTCAACACAGTGAAGTGTTGATAATGTCTAGCCTACCTAGATAGCATCACACTTTTTCTACTTGTGCCACTCAAATACCCTAACAACATAGAAGTCTAGGGTTTTCTCTTAAATATATAAAAAATAATTCATAGAGAGTGAATCAAGGTTCATCCACATAGAAATAGGTAGATTAGACTCAATCGAAGGTGCACCTAGAAGATTAGATAGTTTTTGCTTAAAGGACACTAGTGCTAAAAGTAGGTCATTAGTGTGGTGTGTTATTATCCAAAGTACAATACTAATATCCATAAGGGTTTCTAACACCTATACCCTATTTAAGACACTGAGATCAATTTTTTGCTAATTTTCAACCTCATATCATCTATCTTAGTCAGTTTATAGCTAAGTATTTATCTATGTCATTATTTGTTATTTTTAGAAATATCAAATTAGATCAAGGCTTGCATAGATTAGTGGATATATTTATTACATATTTTATAAATATATTTAATTTACTTAGACCCTTTAACAACCTAGGGTTTACCTTCTATAATCCCTTAAAATTTAAATCATTTTGTGAACCTAACTTACTTTGAATAGTGCAACAAACCCTAACCCTAAGGTTTATGTTTCCATCCTTCTAGAACCCACATTCAGGTTTTAGATACCTATATTTTATTATTTATATTTAATATAATTATGATAATAATGATAGATTAAATTTATTACTTTTTGATGAAAATATTTATAGCTTATCTTGCATGTTTGCTCCTTTCATTTGGAATGAATTCAAAGATGACATAAACTCATATGTACATGATACATTAAATCAATTCAAATATATGTCATATCTCATTATTTATCTATCATTTTATTTTTCTCTTATATTTAGTTCAATTAAGAAGAAACTCTTTACATACATAAAGGATATAATACATAAGATAAAAAATACAGTCCCTAAAATTAACAAGTCTCCTTTAGATTTTTTTAATCTTTGGTTCACTTTGATTCCTTATCTATCACTACTAGACATAAAAAAATATCAATGGTTTTGATAATTACTCCTACTTCTCAACCCTACACTTCTAGATATTATCCCATGTATACTACCATCTCTATGCTCATAGTAAACCCTATTGTCCACATTATGATGTCCATAAGTGGTCCTGAAGCATGGTAGGTTAGAAAAACCCATGGCTATAGTTTTATCAACCAAACCAACATTCCTTTAGACATAGTTTCCATTTTATATCTCATATAAAATTTTGACACATTCAAATATATTTTATACATAGTAATCCATGTTACTAAGGTGCCTCACACAATAGAGTCAGCTTATGTTACTTATATAATCAATATTATTAAATGGACTAAAATATATATTTTATTCAAAAAGAATATCTTTCAATTTAGCACATCATATATCAACACCTACATCTCTACATCACATTACCAATTCATGAGGAGGGTTTCAAATGATTGTTAGTTGAATATGGATTAGGGTTAAACATTTTTAATGTCTCTTTTCTCTAGATTATTAATATACATGTGAAATATTTGGATCCTTATAATATGAACATCTAAGGGTTTGATAATATTTCATGCAATATTTTGGGTCAAATCACACTAAACTTTACATTGGGACCTAGAACACTACTTAAAACATGTCAAGATATGCCTAATGATCTTAATTACAATTTATTTTCTGGGAGACCCTAGATTCATGATATGAACATAGCTCCATCAAATTTACATGCATGTTTAAAGTTTAGTTACAAAGGTAGTATCTACACATGACCTATGGATCAAGAACTATTCAAATATTGTCAGCATATAGAGCCTTCATGCAATTATATTCCTCACATGGATTTTGATATAACACCTCTCTAGTATAATATATAGAGTTCACATATAACACCCTCAAACATATTGAGAGCACATGATAATAAATTCACTTCTCCATTTGCATTGAGATATTTAAAAAAAATGGGTTACATAGGATAGGGCCTCACAAAACAAGGTAATAATTAATCCTATTGAGGCATATGATCAACATGGTAGTCAAGTACTTGGATATAAGGATATCACATCTAATTCTAATTATTCTTACCATGTTTCTCAGCATATAGTTTTTTCCACCAATTCCACAAGCAGATAGTACATTAAACATGTTTCTACACTTTTAACTATTTACCTAAATCTTATTAATGATATCATTTCTCTAGATTTACCTACTTTTGAAAAATATGTTAATGATGAAACTCTCATATAATTATTAGGGGCATATGATGATCTCCTTTCCTTATATCATAAGAATAGGTTTCTTCATTACACAAATACCTAGGCATACTTTGGTGAGCATTCAAACACTTTAGATGATGTTTGACCTGACATAGATGGTATCATCCCTATGTCACCTTACACTATTGATAAATCTAAATTAATTAATGAAGAGATATTTGAATCTAATTGTGGCATATACACTGATCCTTGAACCATATTATTGGATGTCACCTTGTGTAAAGAAAAAGATACAAATATTCAATAGATTTTAAAGGAAGTCCCTAAAATTTTTGCTTTGGCTTATTTTGATATGCCTAGCATTGATCCTTTAATCATAATACATAATATTACACTCTATCTAAATATAAATCCAATAAAAAAAATTAAATATTCATCCTATGGTAGTTATTTTATTCTAATATGATATCTAATAGCTTCTTGATGCTAGTTTCATTTGACCATTTTCTCATCCCCAATGGGTTGCTAAATTTGTCTCAATTGTTAAGCCTAATGGCCAAATTTGATGTTTTTGTGATTCTATAGACTTAAACAAAGCATGTCCTAAGGATTAATTTCCTTTACCCAACATTGATATGATATTGAAATCCATAACTGGTTATTAAATTATCTCTTTCATGGATAGTTTCACCAATTATATTTAAATCAAGATCACTAAGGAAGACCAATAAAAACTTCTTTTATCACACCATGGGGAATTTTCTACTATATAGTCATGCCTTTTAGATTAAAAAATGTAGGAGAAACATACCAATGAACTATGAACCATATTTTTCATAATCTCATTCATAAAATAGTTAAATGCTATGTTGATGACTTGCTCACAAAATCAAAAGAGTGACAACACCACGTAGTAGATTTATGATAGATTTTCAAAAGATTGAGAAAATACAATGTATGATTAAATCCAAAGAAACGCATCTTTGGAGTTTCATCTAGTAAAATTTTGGGATTTATAATATCCCAACTTAGTATTGAGGTTAATCCAACTAAATTCAAAGCTATAATAGACATGCCTCCTCTTACAAACCTATAACCATTTTAATCCCTATAAGCAAAAATTTAAGAAATATACTACTTTTTGGCACAACTAAAAGATAAGACTCAATCATTCACCATATTAATTAAGAAGGATATAAAATTTGAATGGGATATCACATGTCAATAAATATTTGACATACTCAAACAATACTTGTTGAATCCACCTGTGTTGGTACCACCAACACCCGACATGCCACTTCTCCTCTACCTCTCAATGATAAATCATGCACTCATTACACCTTTGGCACAACACAATGATCACATAAGGATAGAGATATTTAATACACTTGTCATACTCTTGTTGATTAAGAACAAAATTATTTTTTAATTAAAAAACTATGTTTAGAACTTGTACTTGTTACTCAAAAGATTTGGTACTATATGATTAACAATGTGACATAAGTTATTACAAAAGGTGATCCTTTAAATTTTATTATGTCAAAACTACATATCTTAGGTTGTATTGAAAATATATCATGTTATTCATATAATTTGACCTAAATATTATGTAAAATAAACTATTAAAGGGCTAGATAATCATAAATCATTTATCAACAATACCACTATTAGATACAAATCCTATCAACAATGATTTTCATGATGAATTGACATCTTATAATACCACTTATGACACATGGAAATTGTTCCTTGATGGTTTGATACATGCATCCTATTTTAGGAAAGGAATGTTTTTCATCAACCCACTTGGGCACATAATACCACTTGCTTACCGACTTAGTTTTTTGTTCATAAATAATATTATAGAATATGAGGCTCTCATCCTCAGCCTTCAAGTAGCTCAAGATCTCTAAATAAAATCTATTAAGGTCTATGAGGATTCATAATTGATTGTCTCTCATGTTACATATGTATACCAGACCAAATAAGAATGTCTCATTCCCTACAATAATATGGTCTATTGTCTAAAAGCTCAGTTTGAATACTTCTTTATTGAAAACATTCTTCACAAATATAATCATCATGTTGATGCAATGGCTAGTGTAACATCATTAATCCCCATTGACATCAATGATGACCACGATATCTTTACCATCAATTGATTGAATTCACCATTGGTATCCCATTTTGACCTCATAGTTCTAATTATTTTAGCCACCATGTATAGTACATCAGATTTTGAATGGTTTTTAGATATATATAATTTTATACACAAATTTATTACACCAGATACTTTCACTAGGAATGATAAGCACAAATTATAGATAATTTCCCTTTGTTATGTCATCATCAGTGGGTAATTATTCAAATGATATTTTGAAAGACACTTACTATGATGTCTAGTAGTCGAGGAGGCTAAGCTAGCCATTAGCTAAGTACGTGATAGTGAATGTGGTGGCCATTTCAATATTAAATCAATGTCACAAAAATTACTCTAGTAGGGATATTATTGGCCAACCATGGAATAAGAATGTAAAGATTATGCTAAATTATGCAACAAATGTCAATGAAATGGAAAATTACACCATATCCCTTCACATCAATTAAAACCCATTACATCCCCATGGTTTTTCATGCTATGGGGATTTGATCTAATTGGTAAAATAAATCCAAAATTTATAGGATGCCACAAATTCATTATTATGGATATATAATACTTTACAAAATGGGTGGAGGCCATTCTATTACAATCCAAAAAATGAGAATATATATTTAATTTTCTCATGACCAACATTATTTCCTATTTTGGCCTCCCAATAGCCATAGTTATAGATAATGAAACTTATTTTAAGAAAAAATAGTGAATTAATTTTGTGTTAAATGTAAGATCTAACACACATTCTCTAATCTACACTACCCACAGGGTAATAGCCAAGAAGAATCTATAAATAAGACAATTAATAGTATCCTTATAAAAATGGTTACCAAATTTGGTGATGATTAGAAAAATTAGTTTGTCTATGAACTATGGGTCTACCAAACCAATATTCGCACACCAATAAGAGATATTACTTATTCACTAATATATGGCATAGAAGTAGTTATCCTACTAGAATTAGAAATCCCATGCTTAAAGGTATCCCTCAAAGGAAATATTATAGATGATCAATATAAATATTGACATCAACATGAATTAGAATAGTTGGATCACACACACATCCAAGTCATAGAACATCTCAAAGCATAACAAAAATGAATCCAATGGACCTATAATAGCTATCTTTATAGTAGGGAATTCAAAGTTAATGATATTATCCTCAAAGAGAATCTTAGAAACATAAATACCAAATAAGATAAAAAAGGTAAGTTCAAACCAAATTAGCTTGGTCCCTTTAATAGTCAAAAAGCTTTACCTAAAGGTATACCATCTAGCTTCACTCGATTGTAAGGTTATCAAGAACCCATTAAACACCATATATCTATGAAGATTCTATAAAGAATCAACTCACATTACACTTGTATATAGTTTCATTTTCATGATTGCTTGTACATAGTTTGTATTATTAAAAATATATATATAATATGTTCAAAACACAAAAATATTCATGTATTACTCAGAAAATACAAAATTTAGACTTTTTTCATATCCATGTTTACATTATTTATACTTTTTAGGTAAAATATATGCTAGCTATCTTACTATAGTAAGTTTTATCATACATACATGCTTTAATTATTCTATTTGAGTGTTCATAGATTATTACAAGACTTAGGTCTAACACATAGATCCATATTTTCTACTATCTACCCATTGGGGGCATCTAAATAGATACACAAATTCAGCATTGATACATTTATCCATTGGGGGAATCTTATACATAGATTCCAATTTTCTAGGTTACATCTTTCTATATTCTATATCAAACATTTAGCATTGATTATATCCAAATATGTATTATCCTATACTTCTTAGATTTTATGTCGACTACTACTACTCTAGACTTAGCTTATGTAAATCTTCCCTCTTATATGGATTTATACCACATGTTTATGCATAATATCATTGATAGATTTTCTAATTTATGTTTGATTGTGTATATTTGCTTCTACATATTCAAGGGCATTTGATTGTGCTATTATTCTATATATCTACACCAATTCCTTTAATTGTGTGTATGCTTTGGATATGTTCCCATGTCCTTGTGTGTTCCTTCTTGATTGTGTATGCAAAAATTTTAACATGTCCTTCTATGTGGCTCTTAACCAACCTTACTTATTATTTGTGTATGTGGACATTTAAACATGTCATTTTATGTATTTATTTATTATATTTAGTGACATGTGCCCATGTCCCTTGTATTATGGTTGCTTGGCCTACTTTGTGTGCCTCATGTGTGTTGTGTATATGCTTTCATGTATGTGTCATGACCATGACACCTATCTCTTGCTTGTTGATTACACACCTAATTTTAGATGCCATGAGGGACCTCATGCATCTCCCCTTCCTCTTTGAGCACCTTGATGGACATAATGCCCTATCCCCATAGGTAGTCACTTAGGTTATTTTTATAATATGTAGTTTATACACATGCTTACATTATTATATCTATCTAACATACATCATACATTACCAACTTATGCTCATATTATCTTACATTATGATGTCATGTATACACATCATATTGGTTTATCATGTAGATATCATATGTTTTCAACCTAACACACATCATGTTGAGATTTTCTTTTGATGATAGTTATTACATAGGTATAACAACTCCCCTAAAAATAAGGGGCATTCACAGGGGTTTTTCATAGAGATAAAGCCATCTAGGTGCACTCAGAGTATAGTTTCAACATACAAACACATAATTATAGATCTCAAAATCAATAAAACATAATGGAAAACATTCAAATAGAGATCAAAGTCAGTTTGGTAGAAAAATAACATAAAAAACACTAGCATTGAAAGTATGACACTAGTACAGTGCACTAGTATCCAAATAACCATGCTACTATCCAGTAGCCCATAAACAAAAAAATATATATTAATAGAAGAACACAATAGGTACAACCCAAATTTGTATAATTTCAATCGTAAGTTATCAAATTGGAGCATTTATGATCATTTTTGCATAAAATCATACCAATTTCACTTAGATTGGGGGCATCATGCATGCCATGATCACTTCCATTTTAATTTTAGATATAACTAGACATAAATTAATACAACTTATTCTAGAATCCATATACATAAATATTATATTTGGGGGCATGTACATTACATGTTATTTCCGCATGATTAGTTTTACACTAGCTCATCTTAGATGGAATGGCAAACTCCATGTCATTATCTATGTTATATAATGTAGACACTATTTATACTAGGTTTCACACTAAACTGATGCCTTATTCCGTCTATAGTGGTTGGAATTTTTGTGTAGTCACTGAGCTATATTTCTAAGTGTGTAAGGGGTCCCTTGGATATTTTACATTTCAAATTTTATAAATGACCCTAGGGACATCCTACACAATTTTAGTTACATCACACAATTTCAGTTATATCATACATTTTTAGTTATAGATGCATATACTAGACACATGTGGGAAATGGTGGACAAGTTGTATTCAAGTTCTTGATCCACTTACATATGAGGGTTGGATAAGCTATCAATCCAATCTACGTTATTCATAGTGTGTGATCCACCAAGTAGGTGTGGGTAATGATGGATTCAAAAATGGATTAAGTTCTTGAGTCACCCACACATGGGGATTAAGAAAGCCATCAACTTAGTCTAAGCTCTTCACCATTTGATCACTAGTACATACACATATAGGGTATCACTAGGTTTTTACATCATTTCATGTACCCAATGATGTGAATTCATTCCTCTCCTCACTCTCTTATCTATTTACTCATTTTTGTCTTTGCTTTTGATATCTCTTAAGGACTGATTCATCCATGTATCATTTTCAAGATATGCAATAGAGAACACTTTGCACACTCAAACCCAAATTCATAAGCTTCCAATTAGAGGTAAGTCCAAGTACTCTTATTTTTCCTCTATCCTTATTATTTTACTTTGCTACATTTCTAAAATAAAGGGGGGGAAATGTAGTCATATAAAATTTCACTTGATTATATTGAGTGTCTCTTGATATTTCCCATCCCTAGTTTAGCCCTAGACCTATCTTAGGGCCTCTTTTAACCCTTATCCAACCTTCATGTGGCTACCAAACATCCCTAGACATCCCAAAATTAGTCCCAAACCTTCCCCTATGGATCCAAACCCCTAACATTTAGGTTTTACTACTTGGACACTAGCCTAGTTCTTTGTACACTAACACCCCATTCTAGTGACCAAGGTATAATGCCAGTGTCATTTACTAAATTTTAACCCCAACAAACATCTTTTTAATTATTAAGACACCTAGGGTCAAACTAGACCTATTTTAAACTCCACACAAGTACCAAATTAATATAAATACATGGATTGTATCCCTTTATCCTCTAGATGAATATCAAATGCAATACCCATAAACAAGCTCAAAATAAGTAGTGTACAATCAAGGTTATTGATTCCTAGTATTTCTTACTTCTACATACATTCATATAGAACCACCCTAAGCTTAGAATACATAGATTTATAATCTCAATCCTCATTTAAATCACTCAAGTTGACACTCATACTAGCATTTACTTTCTCTTTCACTAAGCACTTAGGCTAGAGAACTATATCAATCTTGATCCCTCCTCAGAGTATTGTTATGTAGGAAACTCTCAACACAGTGAGGCATTGAGGATGTCTACACTACCCAACTAACATCACACTTTTACTTCTTGTACCACTTAAATACCCTAACAACATGAAGGTCTAGTGTTTTCTCCTAAATATATCTAAAAAAGTATATAGATAGTGAATAAGGGTTTGTTTACATAAATACAAGAAGATCATACTCAACCAGAGGTACACCTAGAAGATTAGATAATTTCTACACAAAGCACACTAGTGTTGAAATTAGGACATTGACATAGTTCACTAATGTCTAAGGTATAAAGCTATTGTATAGGAGAGTTTATAACACTTTTATAGTTTGCAACACTCAAATCAGCTTCTATTCCAACTTTTATCCTCCATATCATTCATCTCAGTCAGTTTATAGCTAAGTAATTATTTTTGTCATTCATTGATATTTTTATAAATATTATATTAAATCAATTATTTTTAAAATTAGTGGTTTTATTTATTACATATTTTATACCTTGATTTACCATACTCATACCCTCTACAAACCTAGGGTTTACATTCCATAATCCCTTAAAATTTAAATCAATATGCATATATAAGTATGCATATATGGGCTTACAAATAAATATAGAGCCAAAGTAAACTTGAAATGATGTTGATTAATATAAAATGAATGATTATTTATAAATAAGTAAGTACACTTTCTTGCAAAAAGAGGATCCAATTTCTTGGATAACATTGACATCTTTTTCCAAACTTTATTCAAATACAAAATAATTTTCTAAGACCATAAATTCATGCCATAGTATCCTCTTATAACCCAATAAATTTCATTCAAGTCATAGGGTTCCGACCATGTATTTAAATCACCTTAAAAAATTTATTAATTAAATTCTTCAACAATATTTCAATTGAATTATTTTAATTACCTCAACATATCTTGAATAGAACTATCACAACCTTTACAGTTTGTATGGTATCCCAAAAAAAATGTTAAATATTGAGGAGGGCATTTAATTCCTTCTATAATATTACCTAGTGATTTAGGGTTCATCCAATTCAAATATGGATGTTAAAAACATATAATTATTTAATTACTACCAAAACAAGTCCCCAAAGATATTTGTGTTATGACCTAAGTCCAAATCATTATCATGACAAATCAAAGTATAGTGGAATTCCAAGTGTTTAAGCCAAATTCCAAGATACAATTTGATAATGATATAAACCAAGTCAGACAATAAAGTCAACATACATAAAGCCCAATATAATCCCTTTCATAATAAAGATGTTATATAATATTTTAACAAGCTTGGATGTATCAATATTGATTAATATAAAACATTCCCCAAATTTATTTTTAGAAATAAATATAATATTTGAGGATGAAAAATAAAAAGGTCTAGATGGAACAATTGGTCTCGCCTCAACCATGAACACAAGTGGAAATTATTATGATGGAAAATTTCCTTAGTTTAAAATTATTCAACAAATAGAAACATAATCAAAATGTTTAATCTTTTTAGCAACCATGTTCATTCAATCAACCAAGTTTGTGTCAATAAAATAAGGAACCCAATATTACCCATTGTACTATTTTATCCAAGCCTAAATAATGCTAATTATGATCAACTACTAAATGAGGTACCTAATTACTTTCACCAAGATCTATAAGTAAAAATACATTCATGATTTAATAAATATTATTGATAATATGCAATAACAAACCTTTTTCATTCAAAACCAAATCCTATCCCCAAGACTTAAATACTTACAAAGAAAAAGAGGCTAATAATTCTTAAAGAGTGTAACCATGCATACTAACAAGTTATAATAATATACCAAAGAAATGTGACTTATCAAGTCACTATGAATAGGTTGATTACTGAATTAAGATCAACATGCATATTTGAATACAAGTTAATGATGTATACATAATCTAACCAAAAACTCAATTAATCATTGAAATCAATAATATCAAATGATCTTGTTCAAAAGGAACTTATTCTTACCCATCTGATTGTGGGTTAGAACTAGGTATATGACATCCTACCTCCTTGAAAAAGTCATTGTCCCATTGTCTAAGGAGACAATTGTAGGTAGTTAGCCCCTTTCTTCCAATCATACCTACTTAAAGCACCAACACTAACTCATACAATAATACAATTTTTCAACTAAACTATTGAAATCATGATCATTATTTTAATAATGAAAAATAATTGTCATTAATTCCTCTTATTTCAAGAAAAGGTCATCATACAAACCTACAATATTCTGGCAACAATTGCCATTGCCCAAACCAACTAAATTTTTTAAAAAAATTCTAGACTTGATGTGGCATTTCCCATAATTTTTATTATGCCTCATGTATAAACTCAATAACATTAATGACAAAATGTTATAAAATATAATAAAACACATTACTATGACTACTTTGATTTTAAAAAATTACTATTCATGGGTTAATGCAACATCTTACACCAACCACATGAAACATTAGAAAACCCATTCCAGGTAATCACATACATCCCCAAAGTTTTCATCATGCTCTCCATTACCTTTTGAGTTCACTATGATCTAAGGAAACTATTCCCACCATATTTTATCTACCATCTAAGGGCATTTACCCAACTTTTCATCAAACTTAAAGAGGGACCTAGGATTTTATATCACATAATCAGGGCTTCATGTTGATCCTTCTGAACATAGTATTATAATAGCATTCATAACATGATTTTTAAATAAATTATAACATTCATTAAAAAATACCACTTTTGGGTATAACAACATATTACCTACTTTATAGTATGTTTACACTTACCCATGTTTTAAAAAGTAGAACCCTCCTATTTTTTCATAAAATTCTAGCACATAGAACCAAGTAGTGCTTCATAAGCAATCATATTATCTTTAAATTTTATTATGGATGCCAATAGTTAACCAAAGTGGCATACAACCAAATAAACACGTACAACCATGCACATATTTTATCCAATTTTTATCTCATAAGAGATTACCTTTATGCCATCTAAGGGAAAGTTAACTTTGGAAACAATCTTGCCCAATAATTGGTATATTTATACTTACAAAACTCAACTTTAGACCATATTTTATAACAGTGTTATACCATCTCAGTAATTACCAAAATCAAGCTTATATTATAAGTTAAACTATAAATCAGATCAGAATATTAAATTCACAATAAATAGCCTAAATCTTACTGGGTAGACTATAGTCATTATTTCATGAATAAATATTAGACAAAAACCAAAATTACATAAAGCAAACATATATTATACATTTACAAGAAAAATCTAATGAAAAATGACATTCAATTATTCCATAAGAGTAAGTCTCACTACAATAAATTTCTAAATAGTATGAACACCCAAGTAAGTACTTTGGTATTATCCTTACAATACTATTGCAAGTACCAAGGATAACAGATAATGAATAGTTAAAAATACACTAAATTTATTATTATTTTTCAAGGATAATATTGTATTTCCTTTTTTACCCAATCATATATATTTTAGGAGTTTGATTATAGGATAAAGATCTTCAAAAACATATGACAACACATAAACATGAAAACATGAAAACAACTTCAACACAAAAGAGATTTATTTAGCATCAACCTTCACCTACACTAAAATTATGTCAACTAACAATGTAATATAATAGCTAGTAAAGCATATTACTTATTTCTTGATAAAAAATCTAACACAATATATTAAAAAATAACATAACAAGCCTTTAAAAACAACTATCATGGAAGAAGAGATTTCCAAGAAGTTTTACTTGTACTTAATCTAATCATCAATTGATTTAATCATAACAAAATTATTTCCACATGAAAATGTAATTCAAAGGATTTCCTCATGAAAATATATGACCACTTTATTAACTTACAACTTACCCAATATCTACAACCACTTTACCAATTTTTCTTAAGCCATACACTAAATTAGTCATAGTCATACACCAATGCAAGGAAAAATCATAATTTAATAAATGCATATCATCCATTTTGAGCACAATGACTTCATAGAATTATTTTTATGGATTAATAAACAACATAATATTCATGAAATTATTCAAAGGAATTAAATCTACATCCATACTCAAGTTATCCCAATGAAACACAATATCTGAATAAAAATATTTAGATAATAGAATATCATTCATTCAATAAAAATTCTACAAGGAATCATGAAATACTAAATCTAATTATATTGTATAACTTATTAAACATATATTCCAAGTTTAAATTAATATAAGTAACTCTGAAATCATGAATAACACTCAATAACTCAATATACCTCATAATGAAATTATTCAAAAAATAAAGAACCTCAAACTTAGTGAAAATATCATTTAGTTTATTCATGAAACACCAAATGTATAGCATACAAGTGTTTCTCATGAAACATCAAATTTAATCTAAATTCAAGCCTAATCTAACATCTGTAGTTATTTTGAAGCATATCATGCAAGTATACACTACTAACTAGTAATCATTATTACTCCATTAAAATGGATAAATAAAAGGAGTTAGTAATATCATATAAACCCATTATTGTAGTAAAAAAACCTTGTATAATCATAACCCACTCATATTAAATATATTGCATCCATATAATAAGTATCAAGGCAATAATAATACAATTATTAGACATAATCAGCTCCTTGATAGAAACTCTAGTTGTATGCATACTAAAATAAGACACAATCAGTTTTACACAACCATAAGTTACCAAAAAAATCTTATTATTGAGTTACATAATACTAGGGTTATATCATTAAGATAAAATTTTAATAAACCCATAAATTAGTAGTCCAAAGAAAAATATACCCAACAACAATCAAAATAAGCACATTGCTCTAATACCATCATAACTATTATATAAATTATAAATATTTATACAATATTAAATTATTCTTAATGGCTCAATACACACTAAGCTTTAACCAAAATGGATAAGTAATATTATAATAGTTCTCCATTCTCTTCAATAAACCAAAGTACAACTAGTAATACAAGAGAGCTCACCACAGCCATAAGGGTTTAACTTTTATAAAAAATAATTAAAATCACAATGCCATCATAATTATTCAACCAATCATAACTCCAAGGCGTAAAAACAAACAAAATAAACCTAGTATACAAGGCCCTTACAAACCCATTTTTTAAAAATGTTATATGGGATCTTATACACATACCTAAATATGAATATATGGAATTATACCCCAATATAAATTCATAATAAACTTGAAATTATGTTAATTAATTTAAAATTAAGGACTCTTTATCAAAAAGGAAGTACACTTTCTTGTAAAATAAGGATGCAACTTCTTGCATGACCCTAGATTCATTTTCCAAATTTTGTTAAACTACAAAATAACTTTTCAAGACCAAAAATTCATGCCATAATGTCCTCTTATAACCTCATCAATTTTATTCAATGGGTATGGTTCCAATCAAGTAGTGAAAGTGCCTTAAAACAAGGAGTTTATTTATTTATTTATTTAATAAGATTTCAACTGAGTTATTGTAATTACCCCAAAATGTCCTCAACAAAACTACCACAACCTTTATAATTTGCATGCCAGTGCCAAATAAATGTTGATCACTCTAAAGGGTATTGAATGCCTTATATACTACTACCCAATTATTTAGGATTCATCTAAGTTAACTATCCATGTTAAAAAAAATTATTTAAATATTATCAAAATAAAGTCCCCAAAGACCTTTGTAGTATGACCTATTTTCAACTCATCATCATGCCAAATCAAAGTCTAATGGAATTCCAAGTGTTTAATCCAAATTTTAAGATACAATTTGATAATAATATAAACAAATTTCCATAACATATAAAACATATATAAAACCCAATGTAATCCCTTCTATAACAAAGATGCTATAGAATCATATAACAAGCATGGACATATCATCATTGCTTTGTATAAAATAGTCCTCACATTTTTTTTATAAATAAAGATAATATTCAAGGATGAATAATAAAAGGGTCTATAAGGAAAAATTGGCCTTATACATCAATAAAACAACATGGTAAACTTGAAAACCATAATGCCTCAACCACAAACACAAGTGGAAAATATTATCATGGTGACCTTCCTTAGTTCATAACCATTCAACAAATAGTAACATGGTCAAAAGGTTAAATATTTATATAAACCATGTTAGTTCATTCTACCAAGTTTGTATCAATAAGACAAGGAACCCAATATTATGCATTAAACTATTTTATCCAAGCACAAATAATGCCCAAGTATAATCAACTACCAAACAAGGAACCTAATGACTTTCACCGAGATATATAAGTAGAAACACATCCATGATTTAATCAAGTTTATTAATAATATTAAATATCAAACCATTTTGTATTCAAAACCAAGTGCTAGCCTAAGACATAAAAAATCATGAATAAATAGAGGCCGATAATTCTTAAAAAGTGTAACCATGCATACTAATAGGTTATGAAATATATTAAATCAATGTTATATATCAAGTCATGATCAATAGGTTACTAAAGTAATATCAGTGTGAAAGATTGATCATAAGTCAATGATGGATACATAATCTAACCAATAACTTAGTTATGCAATCATTGAAATCAGTCATATTAAATGATCTTGTTCGAACTAAGATGATTCCTACCCATATGATTATGGATTGGAATTGGAGATATGATAAATAGGTTCATTGAGTAGATATAATTTAATGACATAAAAAATATATTAACATCTATAATCCCATTCAAATTTGGTATATTTATTAATAGACATGTGAAATATTATCTTATCAGCCAACTGAGTGAAAATATCTTTATTTCTTGATTTTTTATTTTAGGGATCAAATTGATTTAAACCTATTGGAGGAGGCATATCTATTATGTATTTATTCTTTTAGTAGTAATTTCAATGACTATCTTCGGTATGATGTAGCCAAGTAAGTTTCCTGATGTAACCTTAAATACACACTTTTTTAGATTTATATGCACATTTAAATTTATAAAGCCTCTCAAATATCTACCACATATATATAACATGGTTTGGTCAAAGTTTTTTATTTATAAAGTAAATAATACACATAATTTTTGACAATATTATGTATGGATTTATGAAATATGTGTGTCATATCTCTTTGGTAAGTGGCCCATGCATTATTGAATCTGAAAGGCATGAAGACAGCAAAATGTTCTCCATGGTGTGATAAAATTTTATTTTCCTGGTCTATAGGATTAATATTGATTTAATTGTGTACAAAAAACCATCCATGAATGATAAAATCTCATAACCAATGGTAGAATCAATGATCATGTCAATGTTAGGTAATGAAAATAATCTTTGGGTTATCCCTTTTTTAAATCCTAAAAGTTTGTATAAAGTCAATTATATATGTTAGGATTTGTAATTGGTACTATGTTATATACCCACTCTAGATAATTAACAATGTGAATGAAACCTACATATAAAATTATTTAAATTTCATTTTTTAAAATCAAGGTTACTTTTAGATTAATTTTTCTATTTTTTTCTTAACTGATTTGGCATTTGGGTAGAGCACATGTTTTACATTAAAATTGATGTATCAATTCTTAGCATGTTTTTATAGTACCATGTGAATAATTATAACTAAGCATGTAGAACTTGTTGATGAATGTTATCTTCATTTTTTATTTAAATCGCTATAATAAGTACTAGTTGTGGATTGGTATCTACTCCACAATGATTTGATATTGTCTATTAGTTAAGCAGAGTTGATTTTTATTTGATATATGGTGTTTTAGGAATGGTATATGGGCCATTTTATCTAAATCTTTCACTAGTACCTTTGGTTTCCAAAAAATGTACTTCATTGACTATAGAATGATAAAATATATTCTTATGATAGAAGAAGAGAAGGTCTTCATATGTTCCAAGGTATTTTAGGAGAGACTCATCATTTTAAAATTCATCTAATGTGGAAATATCTGAAGAAGTTGCACCATAAATAATTTTATGGTATACCAACTGTAATGTAGATATATTATGGACTTCTTGTGCTAGCTCAGAATTTGATTTTAGGAACTGAGTATAAGTAGTGGTTAATATGTGTTTTTTTGTGATTTTATTGATGCCTCAATATAACCAATTATTTTTTGTCCTTTTAAGAGAACTACTTGAATGGGGTTGACAATACCTTATGCATGTGTTCCCAATCCTTATCATATTTATCATTTTTTTGTAAATATTTAAACCTAAATACATCTATACCATAATATTTTTGTGATGATACATTTTTAGTGAAAGAAGAAATTGGTGGTGTGATTGAGTTAAATTATTGTTCATGCAGTTGCATATGAGGAATTTAATGATCCTCATATTGTGTTAATCTATAGTAATTAAATGGTTCATTATCCAAGAGGAATGTATATATGTATCCTTGGTGATTTAACTTTAAACATGAGTGTGGAGTATAGGTAACTACATTCATCTCATTTATCCATGGTCTTCCTAAAATAATACTATAATGGAGGTTATTAAGTATGACCTAAAAATGATGGATATTATAAGAGGGCCCATAATTATGCATAATGTAATTTTTATGAGTAAATTTTGGATAATATTATCAAAGCCTTTAATGTTCATATCTAAATAGTTAGGATCTTGTGTTTGGACACCTAGTATATTTAATAAAGAGATATTGCAAATATTTAATTCTAATCCATTGTTGACAAGAAGCCTTTTGATAATGTTGGTATGCACAAATAACTAGACAAATAATGACATATGTTGATTTATGATACTCTTTGGAGGTAAGTTCCCTTTTAAAAATAAATAATTTCTTTTGCATAGGGTGGTTTTGTATTACTATATAAATTTGTGTTACATAATGTTTCATAAAGAATATATTTCTAAAATAGAATTATTTAGAGAAATTATAACATTGAAATCTTAGAATAAGAAATTTTTAGTTGATGCATGATATCATATGTTTTGTAGTGATAGGATTTTATTATGGGAGGTTTAGGGGTTTGAGGAGGAACATATTTACCATCTTATTTTTATCATGGTGGATGACATGTCTTCCTTCATCAAGTGTTGACAATATATACAGGGAAATATAATAGTATTTATGGATAAATAATATTATATTTTCTTGTATATAAGGGGGAGGAATAAAATGGGTGTTACATGCCTTTTGATGCCTTGTTATAATAGTAATAGCTTATATATTAATGTAGGAAGGCTTGTGAAGGTAATCTATGTATTTTACCATTTGTATGATGTTTGGATTTTATTGATGCATATATATTATGAATGATTTATTGAAAAGTAAGACAACACGTAATACTAAACTTCAAAATATGTGAACTATTCTAATTAATTATTACTAATATTTGATTTTTTTTTAAATTTTTAACTAGGATAAAAGGATGAAACTAGTCAAGGGTGTGTTTTATAGGTAGGCTCTAAGATATATTGATCCCAAATGTAAATAGTGAACACAACCATAAACACATTAACTATGGATGTTTCCACCATTCTTGTATCCATAATATCCTATCTCTAGGGTACATTAAGAGTAAATTTATTGGGATAAATGCTTACTAGTGCACTACATAAACAAATGACTAAAGTCTTCTTGTGTATGAAAATGAAATTTTAGGTGTTTTTAATATACCATAAGGTATGTCGAAAATAAAATAAATGTATATTATTGTTTGATGTATTTAATATTGGGAAAGTACCCCTCACACCAAGGCTCAGATAAAAATGAAGAACACTTTTCCTAGAATGACAACTCCAATGAGTTTTTAAATTGCTAAAACACAATTTATAGAAAATAAAGCAAAGATAAAAACCAAATCAAAAAATCAAGGGCTCAAAAATAATAGTTCAAGTTCACCATGATCTTTTACCTAAATTTTGATAAAATAAATAGATTATTAATGTGTTTTACAAGGTGTAAAATTTGAAATATTAGAATGCTAAAGATGTACAATATTTAACTATTTTAATTTTTACAAATTACTAAATATGTAAAGTTTTCATTTTTTGAAAGAACTAAGAAGAGAGTTATACTTAGATTTTTATTGACTATTCAGAATGTTGGTAGTGAAAATAAAAAGAGTGGTGAATTTACAGGATCATGATCAAAATAAAAAATAGAAATAGAATATGCACAAGTATTTTGTAAATGGACAGTGGTGCAATGTGTTCAATCCATGGACTATAGGCTTGTCTCAATTGATTGTGACAATTTGTTGGCAAGGAACAAAAAAGATAATAGAATTATAGAAATGAAAACTCAAAGGAATAATTATATAATATTTATGGACATGACTGATGTAATTGGATAACAACTCAAGTCCATTAATGGCACATTTATGTTAGTTGGTTATGTGTAAAAATTGATTGTTATGCCTTATATGACTATGGATGATGATTAATTCGAGATATCACAACTAGGGTTTGGCCATATAGAAATAATTATTTATCTTCTCTTCTATTTAAAATATTAGGGATGTTTGATAGCTTTAAAATGTGTAATAAAAACGGGTAATGTAGTGGGCTAAGCTAACCTCAATCACTCCCCTTAATAATTGGTTTTTGCCTATGTATCTAATACTACAAGGAGGAAAATAAAGCCCATGTATTTTTAACATTGGGAGTGAATGTGAATATACTCCATTAACAATATGTAAGTAAATATAATATGGACTTAATGTTTGAAAATGATATATCTTGACTTTATTTAGAAGGAACTTAACTTGGATTATGGTAGTTCCTTGTGAGTGGTCTTGAATTTGGAGAGAATAAGGTACATTTTTTCAATGTGTATAAGTATGTATGGTTGAACTAATTAAAATAAAAATTAGGTGAAATGAGTGAATTTTAACATGTATTTATAGGGAAATATTTGAATGTTTTTAGACAACCATATTAAATGTGTGAGAATACCCAAGAGAACATTTTTACTTTTGTAAACTAGACATTATTTGGAATGAGATGTAACTATTATAAGTGCACATGAGCACATTATGCTCATGTATACCTATAATGGGCCTATCTAAAAGGGTTAAAAATAATTATCCTCTTTTGGGATAGTATGAAGCTGAATATAGATAGATTGAGCTTTTGACATTGAAATTTATGCAGTAATAAAAAAACAAAGGGTTGATCCCACATAAAGATAAATGGTTTAGAGGAATGGTGAATAAGTTTTATATATTTGAGCCCAAGTCATGTGGTTTTTAATGTGTCAATAATAAACATTGTCAATTACCTGTGAAATTTTTTTGTGTCTATAGGTTCCTATATTTCTTTGGAATTGGGGCTAGTGAACCCTTCCTTATCTCCTTGAGCTTCTCTCTCTCTCTCTCTCTCTCTCTCTCTCTCTCTCTCTCTCTCTCTCTCTCTCTACACACACACACACACACACACACATATATACATATATAAAGCATAAATATAATTTATAAAACCATTTAATTTATCCCTTCCACCATTTAGACTATTACTCATATCTTTCCATATGGTTTAACATGTAATTTTTTTACCTTTAACACTACATGACTACTTTAGACATGCATTTCTCTTTGAATTTGTGGGAATCATAAACAATATTATCCCCTAAATCTTCATTGTTATTATTTTTTAGATATTCATCACCTATGTTCCTTGAATTATTATTATATTGGCTCATATTGTGCACATAAAACTCTTTCATATTATCAAATTATTTATATCAAACTTGATACATACATCGATATACATATTAATATTCACTATTTACACCCTACCGATAACATAATTATATCTATAGATGCCTAATAAATTACTTCAGTATTATATTCTATGATTATAAGCTATATTTTATGTCACTTCCCCCAAGATTATAAGATTAAAACCAATCCTATAATGGGATGAACCAGGGGGTTGTATGTATATTTGATGTTGTTGACTAGTTATTTGTCAAGTTTTTACATGATTAGAACCTGACCTGGTATGAATAAGAAGCTTTGAAGTCATGCTCAAATGTTGGGATGAGTTTTATTATATTCATTTTTATTACTTACACCACAAGGTGATAGTAGAAGGATGTGATCATCTTTATGTATATTTAAAAACACATTATATATTGATCCTAACTCACTTATTTAAGCATGTTCAAACTTTTTTTAT
The DNA here is from genome assembly GCA_037957365.1 of Torreya grandis. NCBI lineage: Eukaryota > Viridiplantae > Streptophyta > Pinopsida > Cupressales > Taxaceae > Torreya > Torreya grandis. Next base: position 3,004,914 of record JARHVA010001451.1, on the reverse strand, counting down.
AAGGGCATAAGAGTATAAGGTGTGTTAGTGTCATGTTTAGAAATTTAATAAACATTTAAATAAGTTATTACAAATTTTGGCAAGTTATAACCCTAAAATTTAAAATATTATAATATGTATATAAGGTACTAATGATAATGTTGTTCTCTAACACACACACACACACACACCCCCCCCCCCCCCCCCCCCCCCCCCCCCCCCGCCATTTTTTGAATCCAAATAGGGACCCACTATGGTTTGAATGTCCTTATTCAATATTTTATGAACCTTAAAAATTTATGACATAACTTTTGATATACATAAGTCTAAGGTTTTTTTCAAAGTTATAAATCAAAATCATAGAATCCAAAAATTCTGAAAATAAAAGCTTGGGCACTAATTACGATTCATTTTTAACCTTGTATTTTCATATTTTTTCTTGGAAGTGAACCTTGTGATTTTTATTGACTAACAGATATTATGTGTCATGTCCTAGTGTCTCTATGTTTTCATGTGTATAAAGGTATATATACAAATATTTACAAATTATCGATATTTGGGTCCTAGTTACATATGTTCCTCAAAGTTCCCCTAGCTCAAAGAATAGGAAAGTTGGCATAATTTTATGGACCCATAACTTAGAATACCAATTTAAGTTAATGGATTCATGGACCCAAGTCTACAAGTTCCCTAGGATCTAAGAATAATATATTTGGCACAATATTATGAACCTATAACTTTAAAGGCTAAATTAAATTTAATGGCTCCTTGATCCCAAATCTCCAAGTGCCCTAAGCTTTGAGAACAAGATGGCATAATACCATGAACCCAAAACCCAGAGTCCAAAGTAAATTTAATGGTTATATATCCCTATGTATCTAAGTTCTATAATATTTGAGAACAAGACATTTATAAAATCTTGTGAACCCAGAATGTATAAGGCTAAACTAAAGTTAATGTATATGTGGCCCTAAGTCTCCAAGTTCCCTAAGCCCTAAGATCATGTCATGTGGCTTAATAAAATTAACCTAAAAATTATAAGTTAAAAACATATTTGAAAACATATATAAATAAATTTGAAATTTGATATTTAGACAAGTGGTTCAATCTTGTTAACTTGTAGCCCGTGGAGCATATAAAGCTATAGCATAAGTTTAAATACCCCATGTAAATGAAATAAAGACAAGTGTCATGATCAAGGAGATGTGTGGACAAAGTAAAAATTATGATACCAATAGATAAACAAAGGCCAGTAAGTGAGATATCAACACATATATTAAAGAGATGACTAAGCACATAAATTCAATAGAAAATTTTCATATGACAAGAAATAACCTACCAACATTGACTAGCAAATTCAAAACCAAACAAGAACAAAATCAAAAGGCATCATTCTCATTAATGTTACATTAAATAATTATTATTTGGAAATATAGTCAAGATTAAAATAAAGATAGGTCACTTCACCATTAATTTATGAGTCGAACATTGTACTTATGAGCTCTCAAGTGACCAAAAGCCCTAGTTTTTTCCATTAAATTTGTAATATTTTTTAGATAGTTTATGAAGGAGATATACCATCCTATATTGCTAAAATGTCTTCTCCAAGACCATCTCATGGATATAACCCTTCACCATACTCAATTTTTTAGAGCATTGAGTACACATACACTATATTTAATTAAAGTGCCTTAGACTTCAATTTTCCCTGCTATTCAGCCATCTAGAATATAGTGGAGTCTATACATCCATACTCCTCATAGTATCACCTATCCCAAGAGGATAAGAAATACACTAATGAGTTTCTAATGATTAATACCATTGGGATCTATAACGTAGCTATGAATCTAAAGGTATGCCTTGCATTGATTTACTTTGTGATTTATTCTTTAATGGTACTTGTTTTAGGGATTTTTTTCATCTTAAGAAATGAAATAATGTAATTGCATATGTTTTAGGATAGGCATTTGAGAGGTAACTTAGGATTTTAGGTGTAAGGTTTCCTATAATCATATCTTAGCTAATGTATGGCTAGAATACAACATTATGGAAGTGAAATTTAAATAGTGTTTGTTGAAAGTAGATAATTAGAACCCCAAGGGAGGCATTTCCTCCAACAACATAATCAAATTTAGGATTGATATTATGGTAGATATGTCCCTTATGATTGGTTTTATGGTTTTTATAGCATCATGTACATGCAAGTGGAATTGGTTTCATTATTGGACATTATCTTAACTTTTGATAAAATTGTGGCCTTAAGGGAGATTATCAGTGTTAGATTGAAGGAAAAAATGTTCAAACATAAACAAAGGCTAGTCGATGGCAATTTATACATGATGTCATATTAAGTATATGTAGTCATAAGGATGGTCCATATAGGTCATGGGGAACTATGGGATCCATCCATAGAATAATTGGGTAATAAGATCTGTGAATACTATTCTTTTTTATTTTTTTATAGATTTAGAAATGAAATTTATAGAATTTATGAGGATGTTTATCCTCAAGTATATTAGGCTTTTATGGCATTCAAATTCCTAAGATATCTAATAATTTAAAGAGGAGTGTCTCCAAAATTGGAGATTACTAATATGACCTAAAATATACCATAATCAAAATTAAGGGAACAAAATCACCCCCTTTATTTTTACCAAGCCATGTTTTAGACAAGGTAGTAGAACAAGATATTTCCCACCAACTATATAATAATATAGATGAGTAACTTATCCTAAAAAAACTAGACATATTACAACAAGACCCCCTAAGCATTATATAGCTTCATTTTTTTATGAGGGAACATCTCAACTAAGTGGGGAACATTAGAACCCATTACAATTTTAAGGTGGCCCAATTTAGACACTAGGACACTAAGGGAAAGGTCAATAACTATCTTTATATCCTCAAGGAAAGAAAAGGGGTGACCATTAGATATGATCACCAATAATATGAACATGATGCCATAATTTCAAATACTTCAAATGATTTTAAAGTCTAGATTCACATGACAAATAATTAGAAGTCAATGATCATCACCTAGGCCATTCAATATGACCCAAAGACCCCCAAGGAATAGGCATAAGAAATGGTAAAAGAAGCATAAAAGTCTTAAATTCATAATTGGTCATAAACATAGTCTCAATACCTAGTAGAAAAAGACCATCCTACCTCTCTCACACAAGAAGAGAGTAATCTATCAGAGGGAAATCCTAGCAAGTGAATGGAGGATTAACCCTAGATTAGGAAGGAAAAATCTAGAGGCATTCCTAGTCCTCATCTGGACTCCACACATCTATTCACCACCACTATAGGTATTTTCATTGTATTTATAATAATTTCACCTTCTCTAGATGTAAAAATAAGTAGATTCTCTTGGGCACATATACCTCCACTTACTTTGATTACACAAGTCTCTTAGAGTATTTGTAAAATTATTTTTCATCTCTTCCCTCTAGTCCTCCTTTCCAATAAAAAAATAAAAAAAATTCATCCTCATCCATCACCATAAGTGATATGACATCTCCTCAAACATTCCTTTCCATGTCAGTCTCCTCTCCATCTAGTCATGCCTTCACTATTGTTGTTCCACTTCTCATCCCTTCACCATTTCCTATATTAATAGTTGATATTACTATGGATCCTTCATTGGATTAATTTTCCCCCTCACATATTATTCCCCCCATAGTCACTTACCAAAGGAAATATAAAATTATTTTAGCCTCCTTCAAAATCCAGCAAGTAGAATAAAGAACATAACTAGGATCGGAAACCCCAAGAGGATCCATTGAGGAGAAATCAAAATAAGAAGATTAGAAACATGTAATATCATTAGTTGATTAACCCACATATGATGAATGAAAAAATTCATAAACAATGAAGGGAGAAAAATAATATTTAAGTGAAGATATAGCCCAAGATGAAATAGAGGAAGAGGTAAAGATAGAAAGATCTAAATTAATAAGATTTGGAATCTTGAGTGAAGAATAAATTCTAGTTGGGGTACTAGACTAGCAGATCCTTATAGAGGAAGAAAGATAAAACATTAATAAGGTATTTTCTTCTCTTTATTCTTCCATTACTATTGTAAATACTCAATCTCTAAATTTTCCACCTATTATTCCTAGGCCACCATTTTTTAATTCCATTGATTGTTTTATTCTTTCAACATCAACCCATATAGTGGCTTCTAAGAAGAGAGTATATTTTTAAGATTTAATTTCTATTTCTATTTATTATCATCAAGGACCACCAATCCCCCCAAAATATTTATCTTAATTAGAGCTACCATTGCCACAATATACACCCATATAATTTACCACAATGACAATTTTAAAACCCTAGGCCTAACAAAGTATGTGGTAGAGATCACCCCTCAGAGGGAAATATCATGTAGGCAAAAAATTATTTAGCATCCCCTCTAATTTCCCATTCAAATAAGTGATTCAATGCCACTTCCAATAATAACACCACCTCCAATCATTACTCCACCTCCTACCTCTAAAGACCCCTATCAATATTAAAATTAAGAGGAACTCATTATGCCCCTATGGGTTAAAGAGCTATGGGAAAAGAGATGACATGAAAAAATTTGTCTGTATAGAGCTACCTATAGTTTCCACCCATTTTGATAAAAAAAAGTGGCACAATTCAAAGGGTGAGAAATAGGAAAGGGTTGAACACAAACACTTGGGAGGAGATAGTGATGGAATAAATTGAAAACCTATTTCCATTGGCCAAAAATAACAAAATAAATCCAAGTGATCTTACATAATATACAAATGAGATATTTTTTTTTCATGGATTTAGTTAGGGAGGCCATGAAAAAAATTTACAAGAGCTAATAATAAACTCAACAGAGGCTACTATATAGACAAATCATTCATGCCCCCTGGGAGATTATGGATAATGTCCAAAGTGCATCCACAAGGATATATAATTTTTTTAATATTATTTGAGCTTATAGAGGTGAATCTCAACCTAAGAGGGTGAAGATGTTAAAACTATTGTGCCAATTAAAAGATTTTAAAAAGAGGCTTAACTTCCTCATTTAGTGTAAAATAAATAGTTATTCAATCATCTAAACCTAATGTCTACCCAAGATGTTGCATGGGCTTTAAGTTATGTAATTTTAAAGATGGATGGTTATTTTAATTGGCAAATACAAATGAAAGTTTTAATGGGGAATATTGTAGGCCATGAAAATGAGGCCTTGGAAATAAGGGATATGAAGGTCATGGATGTCATAACATCTACTGAGAAACTAATAAATAGGCCAAATTTTGAAACACTTAAATCCACTATATAAAACTTTAAGATGGAAATTGAAGGAACCATTATAAAACAAATGATGAGATTTTACATCTAATAAATTTTTCCAATGTTTTAAGCCCTTCAATCATAATTTAAGAGCTCAAAATTAGAGCATACAAGGTTGATGACTGAAGCCATTAAAATATGTAAGCCTTCCAAGCTCAATTTTGATATTGTCAATAAATATTTTAAAGTTGCACACATATTATTTCAAAAATTCAAAGCCATAAAGGGAGATTCTCAGTTAGTATTGAGCACACAATCAACTAAAATTATTGTCACATCATTAGGGGGTCCCCAATTTTTTAGATATGCAATAATGCATACTCCAATAGGGCTAATTGTGATTCCTCAAGAGGTGAAAAAAACTAATTCAATTTCTACAGTTGTCATGCAATTGTTCCCATCTTCTAATAGTGCCACATCAGTACCACTTTAAGTATATGTATGTATTTTATTGTTCTAAATTAACTTGGAAATAGTAGTTCTAAAATATTAGGCCTACATGTATTAGATTTGAGTTGATGAGTATTACTTGTGTACACATTTTAATACATGTATGTTATACATTATTTTTGACACATAGTTTTATAATTAGATATGTAAATTAAAAATTTACATGTAGGATGAGGCATCCCCTCCCCAAGCCTCTATATATTTGTATCTTCCCAATCCCAAAGGGAGGAGAATTTTGGCTATTAATATTAATAGGAAATTATGAGGATTGTTTTGCAATTGGTTTTGATGTGAAAATTATGTTTTTATCCAAATATTTGATTTTATTAAGAAGTTATGTTAATATAGTATATTATTATTTTGATTATGCATGAACATTTTTTTGATATAATTATTTATATTGTGCAATATCTGATTTGAATACTTTTGTGTAATAATCATAATCTCTCTTTGTATATGTGTTATTATAATCTCACAAACACAACAAATTTTATTTATATATACTAAAGTTCATTGTAGTCTTATTTCCTTAGAATCTTAATTATGTTTGCCTATTTGTGTGTTAATAGTAACTTGTAACAAGCATTAGTTCTTGATTGTTTGTCTAACCCCTAGTTTAAGATCTAGATTACAAGGGTTTAATCTTGTTTGATTCATATACCTTCTTTATTTCCCTAATTTTCTCTCTTTTTTAAGTTTATTTTAATCCTACCTTCCTTTGGTTAGAATCATCATCAATCCAACCATATAAATTAAGTATAGACTCACATCATATCCAAACCATCTGAGGTAAACAACTACTTTTCTCACCACTATTTCACCAATAGGTTTTTATAAAAGATAATACCCCACAACTTGTACCTTTGACTAAATATTTCTTAATAGATTATAAAATGTTAGGGATTACCTCATAAAGTTCCCTCATGTGCGTAAAATCCATGTCAATAGAAATTTATATGGTTCTAGAGTGAGGGATTTTATGTTTTTGAATAGATCACTCAAGTTAAACTGGATATACCCAAAATATTAACAAGGTCCACCTTAGATACTAACTTACTATACCTACCTTTGTAAATCCATATAAAATTTAGGTCAGATAAAAGTGTCTTAAGATGACCTCAGGCCCAATCATATTCCCCAAATAAATTACCCCATCTTCATCTACACCTTATGGCCCAATCTTAGATAACCAATTCTACTAATATCATCCCTAGATATGTGCATGATATTCATATAAAACCTAAGAAGTATCTTCATTCCTTCTCTCCCTCAAGAGGTAGAATTGATGAAGAATACGTAAAGGATTTCAAGACTACCTTACGGATACTAAATATAACCCATGAATACATGGACTACAAACTCATTACATTTACATTTCATGATGTTGATTATGACTAGTTCCTTAATATCCTAGAAGATTTGATCACATCTTGGAATCAATGTCAAAACATTTTTTTAGCATAGTTTAGACTGTTCACCAACACAAATGTCATATACTAACAATTTATGAGCATGAGGAAATAACATAATGAACTAATTTTATCCTTTAACACAAGATTATAAAATATGTGTATCCAACTTGAGCCTACCTATTAACCCACTAAGGCATTATCCCTTAAAATATACAAGAACACCCTATATAATATGACTATTATCTTTATCCATAGAGAACCTAATGCTGATACGCTACTTTTGGCTTACACTAAATCCATTAACATCAATAGACAACTAAATATTCAATCATAAACTCTGGCCCCAATTAATATTGGTCCTAATTTTCTATCCCTCACCCTATCCTAAATTCTAATTAGAACATTATGGCTCAAAATCATAACCAGGTGTACACCTAGTTACCCTTAGCCCATGATCTACCTATCAACACCTTATATTTTTGAACAATCTTATATCTACATCCAACCAACAAAATTAAAACCAATCTTTGATACTAGTCAACATTATTGCATAGTTTATTTCTAATGATTTTAAAAAATTAGAATTAGATGCCATTAAGAGATGGTACAAAATTTGAGCAATGAGTTTTTGACCATAAAGAAGTGGATGGGAAACACCTTGGGTTAGAATATCAATCACACTTTTGCATATCAAAGGTACAATAGGACTTTTAATGTACTTAGAGATAATATATACTAGTATCCACCTAACAAGATGTTAGAGATAAACATCTTGGAAGCAATACTTCCTAATTGGTTTCAAGTCCAAAATAAATAATACCATGGTGAGATAGATTGTAGATAATTCTACACAACCTTTAATATCTTACATAAAAAAATTCATAGACATGAAGGATTTATAAATCAACCAAATCCATCTTTTTCTTTTTCTCTAGGTCCCCCAAACATAGCCATGGTCTTTAAGACATATGACTTGCCATTCATATTGAAATATGAAAATTAACTTGAGGATAAATAGATGAAATTCATGTCTTTCAAAAGCTCTAGAGGAACAATTTTAATTTAAGGAACAAATAGATTGTTACTACCTCTATAACCATAAATAAAAGTGTTACCACTCTTCCATATCCTAAGGCCAACAATGATCTAACTCCTCCAAAATGGGATGATCAGTTATAAAGGATAGATCCATAGAGTAGAGTAGGGTATAATATTGTTGAATATATGAAGAAGATCAATAATAATATCAATATTCACAAGCTATCCCAAATCATTGAACATAGAGAGTTTTTACTCAAAAGATTGACTAGGAGATCATCTATTTATAATTCAAAAGATACACATACAAACATGGACCTTTATAAGGATAATCTTGAAGTAACACCTTTTCTATTAACAATCAAAAAATTTAGAAATAATGTTTATAATTTTTTTGTTCTCAGGTGCCTTAGCCAATGTGATGTCTATAGTTATATTCAAGAAACTGGGTTTGACCCTAGATAAATATAAAATGGTGGTCCTATAACTAGATAATTATTTTATCCCATGTGTTAGATAGTTAATAAGTTTACACATATAGCTTGCATCTGAACCATGTATGCAATAATGCATAGATATTTTAGTCTTTGACATTCTAAAAGCTTTTAACTTGCTACTAAGCAAGGATTGGTTGGATACATTGAATGGATATTTTTGTCACAAAATATTTCACCCTAGAGAAGTTTTTTCAAGCCTCCTCTATATTTTGGCAACATGGAATACTTCTAAGTATGTGGTTTTAGCTATAGTAGAATTGGGCCTCTAAGTTTAAGGGCTAGCTCCTTGAATTCATCTTGAAGTGATTATCACCTATGCTAACTACTTACTTGTGGGAAAAGGGAAAGAAATATGAATTAAATTAAAATAATCTAAGGGTTTGATATATCATAATTAGTTCCATAATTATTTCACTAAGAAACAAGACCTATAGACCATCTTCAAAGTCCTAAGATGTTCTAATATGAGTGTTTCAATATAAATGTGATATGTATGAGACAACTCAAGGTAAGTAGACCAGATATTCTATTAATGTATATAAGGAAACTTATACACTTTAAGGGATCCTAACACACTATATACACTTAATATGACCTATTAAAATGATAACTTCTTATACTATACATGAAATGATAAGGAAAAGCAAGGATAGAATCAATAAACTTCACCATTCATAACTTTACACACTTATAAAAGATGTTCATGAACTAAAAACTATTTTTCATTTATTTTTCAAAGGAAAATTACAACATCAAACTAGTAGGGATTTTTCATACATGGTGTAGAATTATCTACAAGAGCCAAAAAGGCTAGTACTTATAGAATATGAGAGAGGAGAAAGGAGAATGAAGTCCAAGAGTCACTAGAACATGTGTCAAGATGAGAGAAAGAGTTAAATATATATAGTAATGAAGTATTAGATATACCATGAAAGGTACATTTGGTAAAATGTCCCTCCAAGACATGAAACTCTTCAATTGTAGCACATGACTCTTCAATTACTTATTTGGAAACTGCCCTCATCATTTAGCCTTATTTGAGCACTCCATTGTAGAATAGGAATATATTAGATTATTTTAATATGAATTGGGGTTATAAATAGGCCCCAAATTTCATTTTTTGTGTCCCTAATCACTGATATTCTTCTAGATATGAGTTATCATTGCCTGCAGTCACTATCATCCTCCTTTAGACATGTCTTCACATTTGACACTAAGATGCTTATTAGTTTCTCAAACCAATCCATATAGGTGAGGGTATGAAAATTTTCAATAGTATTCATGCCCTTAAATCCATTATAAAAACCTTAAAAGTCCTCCCAATTTAATTTATCACCTTCTCACTTGGTAGTCACTCTCTATTCACTATGTCATTCTAAACTAGCTAAAGTGAAAGTGATAACAGAGACACTTGCATGATTTTCCAAAGTAAGAGATGGACATAGGGAGTTATAATAAGTCTTATTATACCTCCCAAAGTTATTTTCAAAATTTTAAACCCTTTTATACCTATAAAAAACACAAATCTATCAAGAAAAGCTAATTTGTACCATGTCTGTACAAATAGGGTACAACTCAATCTAATGAGAATGGGACTGGTGGAGTCCTCTACAATTTTAAATCATTTCCCAAGTCATTATATCCCTCCTATATTCCTTCCCTTCAAATTTTCCTCCATTGGGTCATTACCAAGGGTCCTAGAGGGTTTTAAAATGTTTTAGTTCTTACGGATTGACAATCCTGACATTTAATCTTCTAATAAATTCCATTAAAACCTTACTTGTGACCCTCTCAGACTTCTCTAGACTCCTTAGGCTCACGTGTTAGGTATATGTATAATTATGATCTTTCAAACTTACATCTTTGAGCTCTTCTTTGTATTATACATACCCTATTATGATTTTAAGCCAAGAAGTGGTCTCTTTGTGGCCTTCTCTAAAAACTAAAGGCTCTCACACACCTTATTTCTCCCCATGGAGGTCCTCTAATTATCTATAATATTCACTTGGTTTTAAAAGTGAGGCTAAATCTACTTAGGGCTTTTAGGCCTAGTTAAGGCTTAGTAGGCCTAGTCTGCACATAATTACTCATCAACACCTCTAAGTGTTTATCATGACTGAGGAGGATTCTACATGATTTTACATGTTTGTAACAAATATTCCCACTTTTAATTCAGCTCTCAAAGCCTCCAATCATCTTCCTTTCATTATTCTCATACCTTTCCTACAAACCTTACTGCTTAGGAGTACCCTTTGTCTTAGATAGAATAGAGGGTACCTCCCCTATCTACTTAAGAAATTTGAAGATATAAGGATCTCATATAAGTCTTAGATATTATATTTATTGAATTTAAAGGTTAGGTTACACTCTTATCACCTTAAAACTTCATGAAACCACAAAAAGACATTTTGAATACTGATTATGCAAGATTTATGTGTGTTGACTGCAAGTACACCTTGAGGATCGATTTGATGCTCTATTTTATTATGGTAATAATCATGTGAGGGTGACATAATTTTCAAGGATATTTTAATCATGTCAAAAATCACCATTCATTTCTAAAATTTTCATTTTACATATTTTTTTTAGACAGGCTTAGTTGACAAGTTATATGACTGTGTAGTTTGCTAAAAAAATAGCCTACCTGTAGGTTTATTTTTCATGTTATCCCTTGTGTAATTTTCATAAGAACTTATTGAATTTATTCAAGCTTATATAATGGATTAATTTTCCCACATCATGCCTTGAGTCAGACCTAACCCACAAACTATTGGGTTCAACTTTGTATTGTCAACCTATAGTCAACCTATAGATGACTATTATATTATCAAAAGGACACCTCTAAATGTCATGAATAGTCTATTTTATGTTTAGATATTCTTTAAAACCTCTTTCCCTATTAAATGAGTGAAATATACTCATATCATTATTATAACTAGAAAGTATCACTCAACCTTTAGGTTCTATTATGTCACTTTTCTTAGAAACCTATATGTGTCCTTTATTGGGCAAAAAAGAAGTCCTATAAGTTGTGATACAAGTTAAAAATCTTGTATTCCAACCCTTCTCAATTTATTATTTGATTCACTAGTCCATATCACCTTCATATGACCACTTGACATTAATGTGTGTTCCTATACTACCACCTTGGATTGTGAAGTCAATTGAGGTTCAAGATACTATAGAGAATACTACCCTTCTACAATGAATAATTGCATGATTTGGAAGCCTCTTAATCATCACATATTGAAACCAAATTGCCACTTATTTTAGTCAAGTCCTCTCCCCTAGTATAGGGATTCATGATAGTATCATTTGGATTCATCTATAATCCCTATCATCTCATCATATGGCAACACCAAAAGTACATAGGCTTTATTTTGGATTTTTAAGGTAACAAGTCCCTAAACTATTTCTCCAACCTGTGATGGGATAACATAGGTATTATTTGTCAATTAATGATTATTCCATGAATAATATGACATTTAAAACACTCTAGGACCTTACTAAATTTCTAAAACATGTTCCAACACCCTATACACACTTTTAAGTCTCTGTTAGTGCCACTTATAGGTGCACTTTTGAGTACACAGGGTAGTAAAAGTAAGTTATCAATAATGTGCATGGTTATGGCCTTACAACTAGTATTAGACCTTATTAATGTCTCCAAATGGATCATATACACCTTGAATTAATTAAAAATAATTTAATTTCTTCCACTCTAACATGATTATCTCTGATGGAGCACATGTAGGTGTATATTAAGGGTGCAGGACTGTGTATGTTAGAGAACTAGTTGTCACAGTCCATCAAATGCTATTTGAGAGGCTTGGATTAACTTATCATGTTCCAAGGGTATGTTAAACACATTATAAATCCTCATTACCTCTCCATAGATTCTATGCAAGCTTTCATACACTTGACTCAATTGATTGTATGTAGAAAACTTGATTATGTGCCATGTTCTTGACTACAACTTTATGTGAAACATTTTAAAACTAAGCTTGGAAGGAATGAGGTGGTTTAAAATACATGTGAAAAATTAAATTTAACATATAAACTTCATCTAAATATACTAAAAGGACATGAAGCCTATTCAAATGGTGAAAACCTATCTGTAACTCCATTAGTGGACCCAACCTACAACTTGAAATGTTGTGCTCATCAATTCATATTTAAACATGAAAAAAAAGATGTAAAACACGAGATAATTATTTCCAAATAATATGAAATTAATTTCACCAACTTTATTATATGGAAAATCTCATAAAATAATAAAACTTTTAGGGTATGGGGATTAGTATGCAAAATGAGATAGTCAACTTCTAAAGGATAGTTTATAATGAATAATCAACCATTATTACAAACCATAACATGAATGTGAATTTTAATTATTTTACTATCACCCCAAAATATCATTTGACCTAAAACCTTTCTTGCTAGTCGTACCAAGAAGAAACATGTTGACTAATTTTACATGTCTAGTGGAGTGATGGAGGAGCAGAAGGGTTTTGGAACATTTTTGAGACTTAAAAAGAATATAAAACATGAAAATTAGTTTAGTGGAGTTTAAGAGTCATTCCACAATATTTCCATATGTGCCACACTCCTTTATAGGCTGTATAACTTCCAAAACTCCCTTTCTTTCAACTATTTTATTGGTTTCAGTTAGGAACCTACAATTTTTTCATTGGGAATGACAAAAAACAATTTTTGACATATTGGATGTTTAAAGAGAGTTATGAAAACTTTTCCACCTAATAAAACCATACCACCTTCATTAATGACTCTAATATGCCCCTTAAGTGACATTAAATTGCTTAGGATTAAATTTGACCTTGACCAAGGCTAAAATAATATTAAATGACATAAAATTGACCATGACACACCCTATAACATTATAATAGACCCCTATATCAATTTTTTTACTATAGTGGGTTACCTTATTTGTACTTGTGGTCAAAATAGTTAACATTCTTGGCAATTTCCAAGGGTGGTATTCTTGTTCTACCCAAGACCAGTAGCCTTATCCTATCCATTGGGCCATGGAGTCACCTATGCACATATATTACACTAAATTTTCCTTTTAAATAGACCAAAAAATAATAAATAATAATAAGACACAAAACAACACATGACACACTTGTGCTTTATGAACACTTATGGAACACACACACACAACCAAACCAACTAACTCAAACACAAACTAACCTAAAAGAAACCATCCTTTTGGGTCAAAGGGGAAGTTTGAAACCTTTATTTTTTTATGTAATGAAGGATTGAATGAAGCATGTATATTTTTAGGCCTTACAACTTGTATATCCATCTCCTTCATGATGTTTGCCAACCTCATTGGCATGATGTTTAATGAAATAAAAGCAACTAAAACTAGATTAGCTATGGAATAAAACTCCTATTTCATCTCAATATCCTTAAATTTCTCATAGGACTCCTAAACTACAACCTCAAATGGTGGTTCAATAAGGCATACCTTCTTAGTTTCCATTGTGATCTCAATAAGATTAGGTTTTTTTTTCATCTGCAAGCTCTTCAAGCTCATCAAAGAGATCTCCATAGTCCACCCAATATTGGTCATTATCCTCCATGTAAAAATATTTCTCCACCTTCTCATGTACTTGACCCTCAACTTGGCAAAGTTCTTCAAGATCTTGAAAATTTTTCATTTCCTACTGTCAATCATACTTACTCTTCTTGTCATCTAGAACCACCACCTCTTTAACCTTATCTTATTGATGTATAAGTCATTAATTTGGTCTTTATTATGCTCCATTACATCTAATGGTGGTTCAACATTATGTTGAGGTATTTATTACTCTTCAAGGAATACATCTTCTACCTTGGTCTCATGAGACTTTTCTAGGACTGTAACTTCTGTGACAACAAATTGATTAAGTTCCTTCATGACTACAACTTCTTGAGTAATGACTTGAAGTTCACCTTAATTCTTGATATCACACTCAAATTAATTATTTTCATGATCATCAACAACCTCATGATCAGGTGTATACTTCTTAGGAGAAGAAATTTAATCACTTAGCTTCTCAAACTCTTGATTTATGGCATAAAACTTTTTCCATAAGTCTTCTTCCTCATAACTATCATCTTAAATAGTTATTTCATCATGGACATCAGGTATGGTATCTTTATCAAGTACTTATACCTTTATGTTTTCATCAAATTCATTATGTGAAGCTTCAACATGACCTTTAATGTCTTTTTTCTCACTCAATAAGATAGATTTATACTTGTATTCACCTAGGGGGTCCATATAGTGATTTCCTCTTCTAGTTACCCATGACATCCTTTTGATCATCTATGGCTTGATCTCTTTCCTCTTCAATTTCTTGTCTAAAAATGGGCTCTTTTGATGAGGGTTGAGGTGAGAGGTTGATGGATAGGACCATGAGTTGGATATGGAGTATGGAGTGTGGTGGAGGGTTTGTGAATGAATTTGGGAAAAAGTAATTATTGAGTAAGCTCATAGGTAAGTGATAATTTGGGTTGGTTTAAAGGAAATATATTTTCTTAAATAAAATTTTCACCTTTCCAATATCCTCCTTGAGGATATTCAATAGAAACAAGATCACTTTCAAGTTATTTTTCTTCCCACATATTTAGCCTATTTATTAAGTATTGGGAACACTTCTTTACCAAGTTCATATACTCTTTGATTTCCCATTGAGTTTCCTATTCCCATTAAACAATGTCCAACACTTGATACAACTTTGAGTAACACATATTAACCATTCCATCTCATATTTATGGATTACATCAAACTCATCATCCCATGTTTCCATCCATTTGTCATTATCTAGAAACTATGGTATGAGTGCCAATAAATATTTTATATAAGATGGGGTCGATGGAGGAGGAGGAATGTAATATTGGGGATTATGAAGGGATTCCATATTTAGTAATATGAGTTAATATATATTTTTTTTAGTGTCTTTATATACAATCAATGGCATCATCTGATTCCTTATAACAAGACTCACAATAATCCTCTTGAGGTTTATACGCATCATAGCATGGTTGGTAGAGGTCATATTGGGGTTGATAGGAAGGCATTTATTTATAATATTATTAATAGCCTTCCTCGTAGGGTTATCCAACAACATGATGTCTATATGGAGAAAGAAATAGATGGCCATGGGGATACCATAGCTCATAGGATTGGTGTCCATTTTTATAGGACTAGTGAGGGGTATAATATGGTTCATAACAAGGTTGATAAGGAGGTTCATAATAGGTATATTCATCATAGATATTCATATCAACCTCATAGGTCAAATGAGATACAAAAAATGATAAAAACCTTCAATAAAATATACTTGGGCTGCTTACAACTAGAATATTTCATTCATAGTCACTATTGGTGCTATCTTTCTTTCTTTCAAAAGCTTATTGGAGGAGAGACACACCAACTATAGTTCCACTCTCTTGTACCTTTTTCTTACCAAGCATGAAAAAACTATTGTCACCAAATATTTTTCCCTAGAAGAGGTTTTTCAAGCCTCCTCCATATTTGGGAAACATTTGAATACTTATAGGTATGTGGGTTTACCTATAGTATAAGTAGACCTTTAGGTTTAAGGGCTAGTTCCTTGAATTTGTTTAGAAGTACTTATCACCTATACTAACTGATTGCTTATGGGAAAATGGGAAAAAATATGTATGAAATTAAACAAATATAAATGGGTGATACACTATAAGTATTTCCATAATGTTATCATACTTATTTCACTAAGAAACAAGACCTACAAACTAGCTTCAAAGTCCTAAGATGTTATAACATAAGTGTTTTAATATAGAGGTGATATGCATGAGACAACTTAAGGTAAGTAGACCAGAGATCATATTATGACATCTAAGGACACCTTTACACTTGAAAGGATCCTAACACACTAGATACACTATATATGACCTGTTATAATGAGAACTTCTTACATTAGACATGAAAGGATAAGGAAAATCAAGGATAAAATCATGAGACTTTGCCATTCATCACTTTTTACACTTATACAAGATGTTCATGAACTCAAAAATATATTTAATTTATTTTTCAAAGACATTATAACATCAAACTAGCATGGATTCACCATACATGGTGTGGAATTATCTACAAGAGCCAAAAATGCTAGTACTTATAGAATGTGAGAGAGGAGAGAGGATAATGAAGTACAAGAGTCACTAGAACATGTGTCAAGATAAGATAAATAGTTACATATGAATATTAATGAAGTATGAGATATACCATTCAAGGTCTCTTTGGACAAATATCCCTCTAAGGAATGAAACTCTTCAATTCTAGTGTAGGACTCTTTCATTACTTGTTTGGAAACTGCCCTCATCATTTGGCATTCTTTGAGTTATCCATTACAAAATAGGAATAGATGAGATGAATTAACTATGAATGGGGGGTTATAAATATTCCATAACATGCATTTTTTGTGTCCCTAATCACTTATATTCTTTTGGACATGAGTTATCATTGCCTATAGTCACTATCTTCTTCCTTTAGACTTGTCTTCACATTTGGCACTAAGATGCTTATTGATTTCTCAAACTAATCCATATAGGTGAGGGTATGAAACTTTTAAATATTACTCATGCCATTATATCCATCAGGAAAACCTTAAAATTCCTCCTAATTTAATTTATCACCTTGTCACTTGGTAGTCACTATCTATTCACTATGTCATTCTAGACTAGTTGAAGTGAAGGTGATAACAAAGACACTTATATGATTTTATGAATAAATAAATGGTCATAGGGAGTTATAATAAGACTAATTATAACTCCCCAAGTTATTTTAATCCTTTAAAACATTTCTATACCTGAAAAACACACAAATCTATCAAAAAAACTAATTTATACCCTATTTGTATAAATAAGGTACAACTCAATCTAATGAGAATGGACCTGGTGGAGTCCTATGCAAGTTTCAATAATTTAAAAATTAATTATATCCCTCTTATATTCCTTACCTTTAAATTTTCCTCCATTGGGTCATTACTAAGGATTTTAGAGGGTTTTAAGATGTTTTGGATCTTAAGGATTATTCATACAATCTGGACATTTAATCTTCTGAAAAATGCAACTAAAACCTTGTTTATGACCCTCTCAAACATATCCCAACTCCTCAATCCCCCATGATAGGTATCCATAATGTTATGAGCTTTCAAACTTTCCTCCTTGAGCTCTTCTTTTCATTCTACATACCCTATTACAATCTTGAGACAAGAATTGGTCTCTCTATGGCCTTATCTACAAACTAAAGGCTCTCACACACCTTATGTCTCCCCATGGAGGTCATCTAATTCTTTGTAAGATTCACTTGGTGTTAAAAGTGAGTTTACAACTACTTAGTTATTTTAGGCCTAATTAAGGCTTAGAAGGCCTAGTTTTCACATAGTTACTCATCAACACCTCTGAGTGTTTGTCATGATTGAGGAGGCTTATACATGATTTTCCATGTTTGTAACAACTATTCCCACCTTTATTTCAACTCTAAAATCCTCCAATAATCTTCCTTTCATCATTATCATGCCTTTCTTACAAACCTTACTACCTAGGAGTGCCCTCTATCTGACATAAAATAGAGGGTATTTCCCCTATCTACTTAAGAAATTTGAAGGTATGGGAAGATTAAAAAAGTTTTATAGACTCTCTATGTTTAATTTCAAGGTTAGGTTACACCCTTACCACCTTCAAACTTCATGAAATCCTAGATAGACTTTTTGAATACTGATTGTGCAAGATTTATATGTGTTGACTATAAGTACACCTTAAATATGGCTTTCATGATTTGTTTTCCTATGGTAAGCATCATGTGAGTGTGACATAATTTTCAAGGATATTTTTAAAATTTCAAAAATCACCCTTAATTTTTAAACTCTTCATTGTATATATTTTGTTTATACATGCCTAGTTGATAAGTTGTATGACTGTAGTTTGCTCAAAAAATGGCCTACCTGTAGGTGTATTTTTCATTTTAACCCTTGTTTCATTATATTAAGACATAATTAAATTTATTTAGGCTTATATTATGGTTTAAGTTTCCCACATCATTCATTTAGTCATACCTAACCCACAAACTATTGGGTTTAACTTTGTATTGTCACCCTAAAGTTAACCTATAGATGACTATTATGTGATCAAAAGGACACATGTAGATGTCATGCATAGCATATTTTATGTTTAAACATTATTTAAATACTATTTTCCTATTTAATTATCTAAATGTACCCATATCATTATTATAACTAGAAATTAGCACTCAACCTTTAGGTTCTATTATGTCACTTCTCTTGGAAACCTATAGGTATACTTTCTTGGGCCAAAATGAAGTCATGTAAGTTGTAATGCAAGTTAAAAACCTTGTATCCAAACCCTTATCAATGTTTTATTTGAGTCACTATTCCATCTCACCTTCATAGGAACACTTGACATGAATTTGTTTTCCTATACTACCACCTTGGACTATGAAGTCATGAGGTTCAAGATACTATAGAGAATATTGCCCTTATGTAGTGAATAATTACATGATTTGGAAGCCTCTGAATCATCACATATTGAAACCAAATTGACACTTCATTTGGTAAAATCATCTCCCATAGGATATGGATTCATGATAGGATAATTTGGATTCATATAGACTCCCTTTCATCTCATCATATGGCAGTTCCAAAAGTACATAGGGCTCTATTTTAGAGTTGTAAGGTAACAAGTCCCTAAACTATTTCTCCAAATTGTGATAGGCTAACATAGGTATTATTTATCAATTCATGATCCTTACATGAATACCATAAAACTTAAAAAACTCTAATTACTTAATAAATGTCTCAAACATGATCCAATACCTCTATGCACACTTTCAAGTCTCTATCAGTGCCACCTATAGCTACAGTTTTCAGTACACAGGGTAGCAAAAGGAAGTTATCAACATTGTGCATGGTTATGGCCTTAAAAATAGTCTTATACCTTATTAGGGTATCCAAATTGGTCCTATCCACCTTGAATTACTTCAAAATAATTCAATTGCTTCCACTCCAATGTGATTATCTCATGTGGGGCACCTATATGTGTATATTGATGGTGTAAGACTATGTATGTTAGAGAAAAGGTTGTCATAGTCCATAAAATTCCATTTTAGAGGCTTGGATTAAATTATAATGTTCCAAGATCATTTTTATCACCTTATAAATCCTCATTACCTCTCCATGTATTCTAGACAAGATTTCATACACTTGAATCAATTGATGGTATGCAGAAAACTTGATTGTGTGCCATGTTCTTGACTACAACTTTATGTGAAAAATTTTGAAACTGAGATTTGAAGGATGGAGGTGGTTTTTATGACATGATAAAAATGAAATTCAACATATCACCTTCATCTAAATCCACTACAAGGACATAAAACCTCTGTAAATGGTAAAAACCTATCTGTAACTCCATTAGTGGACCCAACCTACAACTTGAGATGTTTTTATCATAAATTCATATTAAAACATGAAAAAAAAGATTTAAAACATGATAAAAGTGTGTCCACATATTTTGGAATAAATTTCACTAATTATATTATATGGACAAGCTCATACAAGAAGAAAACCTATAGGGTGTGGGGACTAATATGCAGAATGAGATAGTCAACTTCTAAAGGATGGTTCATAAGACATAGGAAACCATTATTCCAAATATTAACATTAATTTTAAATGTAATAATTGTATTATAACTTCAAAATAGTGTTTTACCTGAAATCCTATTGGTCATACCAAGAAGAACCTTGTTGACTAGTTTTTCATGTCTAATAGAGCAATGGAGGGGCAGAATAATTTTGGATCCATTTTGAGACTTCAAAAGTAGATAAAAAGTGGAAATGAGTTTAGGTAATATAAATAGTCATTTTTTATAATATTTACATACATTCCACACTCCTTTATAGGTTTTTCAACTTTCAAAACTCCCTTTCTTTCAACTATTTTCTTGGTTTCCATTAGGAATTTACAAGTTTTTTAGTTAGGGCTGACAAGACTAAAAAATTATAACATATTGGATGTTGAAATAGATTTATTAATATTTTCCCACTTAATAAATCCATACCACCTTATTTAATGACTCTAATATTCCCTTAGGTGACATTAAATTACTTAGGACTAAATTTGACCATGACCAAGGCTAAAAACATATTAAATGACATCAAATTTACCATGACACACCCTATAAAATTATAATATATCCCTATATAATTTTTTTTACTATAGGGGGTTTCCTTATTTTAACTTATGGTCAAAATAGTCAACATATACATGGCTACAAACTTCTCACACATGTGGCTACCTTGGAAAGGGGTAGCCACCCAGATTCAAGTAGATTGAGAGCCAAAGATGAAGTACCTGATCATAAAGTATAATTATAAGAATGAAAAGGTTGAGTTTACAACCTCACATGAAGGTTTATAAACTTTCACCACCAATAAATAACCTCATGAACATTAATTATAAGGTCCTTCCCAGTTTATGGACTCTCCACGTTGATAGAACTAGGTCAAAGTAGGGTTCAGGTGTTGGATTATCCTTGATCGAGCTAGATGGGAAACAATATTTGGATGCATATAGGTTAAAATTTCATTAAAATAATAATAAACCTGAGTATGAATATTTGATATTAGGTCTACAATTTTCATTGAAACATAATGTCAAGTAGTTATAGATATTCAATGATACAAAAATGGTCATCAACCATGTTATAAATAAATACCAATGTAAATTTACTTAAATAATTACAAACAAATAACATGGGATATAATTAAATCCTTTAAATAATTCAAAATATAATCCATCATAAGGGAATAAAAACACATACAAACTCACTAGAAGCTTTGGAAACCAATCTGGTACCACTCCAAGAATCTAAAATGTAAAAAAAATCTATGGATCTATTTCTTTGTCCCTCAGTCCTAGATAATATGGATAACTTATAGGTATTTTATGATGATCAAAAAATTATATAGTTTATGAATGGTTATGGATCCTTTGAATCTTGGTTAATAGATGAAATATATGTTGAGCCCATGAATTTGGAAGATTTTAGAGAATATGGTGTCTTACAGTTGAAAGAGAATTGAAATCCTCATTAGAGAAATATTTTGAATCTAATTTTGTCAAGGAGAATCTAGGAATTAAGAAACATCCTCAGTATGTAAAAATTAGCCTAAGTTTCATTGAAACTGAGGAATAAAAGTTGAAGATTATGCTATTAGAATGTAGATATGTGATTTTTTGGACATATGAAGATCTCAATGTCTTTGACCTGAGGGTCATCACACATACCTTCCCACTAAAACCATAACATAATCTTTTTAGGTAGTGGTAGAGGCTATTAAATATAATTAAGTTACCTCTTATCTATATAAAAGTATAAAATTTATTAGATGATAATATTGATTTCTAATTGGGCATTCCACTTGGGTAGCCAACCTAGTGCAAGTCAGGAAGAAGAATGGAGAAATTAGGCTATGTGTTGACTTAATAAATCTAAAATAAGCATTAAAAAGGATATTTATCCTTTATACTATCTATATGAGGTAATTCAAATGGTTAGCGGGTCCAATATGATGTCCTTATTAGATGAATTATTGGTTTGTAATCAAGTGCTAGTAAAAATTAAAGTTAGAATGAAAACTACCTTCACAACTAAGTGGGGAACTTTTGAATACAAAAGGATGTTTTTTGACCTAATTAATGTAGAAAAAACCTTCCAAAAATCTATCAGAACCTTTTAAGGTCTATTTTCCAAGTGTATCATCATTTTTTTGGATGACTTAACGATGTTTACAAAGGATAGAGTTGATCATGTAAACCATTTACAGAAAGTATTTGATAGGTGTAGAAGATATGGGGTCTCACTCAATCCAAAGAAGAACATCTTTGGAGTCAATGAAATAAAATTGTTAGACCATATCATTACTAAATATGGAATTTTCATTGACTCAAAATAAATCTAAACCATTTCCAAGATGACACCTACTAACATCAATAAGGAGTTAAAGTCCTTTGGCAAGATAATATTTATGAGGAAATTTATTTCTTGATTTGTAGAGATTGTCAAACTACTAAATTTCATGTTGAATCAAGATGCCAAAATAGAATGGGAAACATAAGCCAAAAATGCTTTTCAAGATATCAAACCTCCACTTCCCAAGATCTAGTTTTGATCAACCCAAATTTCACTAAGGATTTATGCCTTTATTAAATTGATTCTAAGCACACTATAGTAATTGTTCTCACACAAAATGTACACAATAATGAACATCCAATTTATTTCATGATTATTATCTTGAAATATGTGGAGTTAAAGTATTAAATGATAGATAATTATATATATGCACTAATCAAATCTTTGAATAAGTTTATGCATTATATTCTAAGGAACAAATTCCATGCCATTATTTTAGACCCAACTATCAAGTTCACACTCAAATAAAATGAATTGGGTGAAAGAAGAGGTAAATGGATGGCAAAAGTACAAGAGTTTGATTTTGAAATCAAACCAACCAAGATGGTGTGAGTCCAAGGAATCATCCAGCTCATAATTAAAACTAATCCATGCTTATACATTAAACATATTAATGAGACTTGGGTGGCTTATGGTGAATTGTATGCCCATATTATTCATTACTTAATCATGTGTATATGTTCCCTTGAACTAAATAGAGAGTAAAGGAAAGCACTTAGGCTCAAATCATCCCAATATATGATAAAAGGGGAGTTTTATATCGAAATAATTATGAAGGAATCTAAATGAGGTGTGTTTTTAAATAAGAATTTGTAAACATCCTAGATAATCTACACTAAAATATAGGTAGTGTACATATTATACACAATGCAACATCTCATAAAATATTTAGAATGGGATACTATTGGGCAACAATCTTCAAATATGCCCACAACCATGCTAGAACCTACCATTAATGCTAAGATTTCATAAAAAATGAAGTGAATGCCACCATTCCCTTACAACTAGTTATTGAAGGACACCCTTTTACTCAATGGGGTCTTGACTTTATTAGGGTGATCAACCCAACTCTTCAGTAGGGCACAAAGTTATCCTAACAGCCACTGACTATTGTACCAGATGGATGTAAGTTATGGCATTAATAATTCTAGAGTAATGGATGTTATAAAAAATTTGGAAAATAATATACTAACCAAGTTTGGTACTCTGATCTCTTTAGTCTATAATAATGGTCTAACCTTTCAATCTACTAATTTTATTAAGTGGGTGGTAAAAAAAATTAGCATCAAGTTCTCTTCAAATTACTATCCATGATGGAATGGAGTTGTTGAATCTACTAACAAGAATTTGATGTATGTCATCAATAAGTTAGCACACTATAAACCAAGATAATGACACCTTCTACTAAAATATACAATATGGGAAAATAAAAGAAGACACAAGAAAGCACTCAAGGCTTCACCTTTTCTTCTAGTGTATAGATAAAAACTAATTTTTCCTATCATTGTTAAAATACCAATTTATGCAAGATTACATGGGAGAGGATGAAATAATCTATTCTAGATTACTTGATATAGTCCAGATGGAAGATGCACAATTTGAAGCACTGCACAACTTTAGTAAACACTAAGATATTATCAAAATATGGTTTGATAAAAGGTTTAAAATTAAGGATTTTTATATTTTAGACATAAAACTTTTATGGGATAAATCACACGAGAAGAAAGGACAGAATGATAAGTTCACTCTTTTATGGATTGACCCATATCACATATCTAAAATTCTAGGTAACAATGTCTTTTGCTTGAAGGAATTTTGAGGTAAGAACCTTGCTTTCATAGTTAATGAATAGTTTTTAAAACATTATTTCATGGCTAATCCAACTAGAGATGCTTCTAAATGACTATAATTAAACACGTATATGTAGGAGTAGAATATATTTCCTACTTTATAGGTTAATCTTTCCTTATTTCTAGGTTAACATTTCATGTTTTCATGTATTAGTGTTTCCTATTTTCTATATTTTCTTTTGATAAATTAATTATTATGTTTCCTAGATTATTTTATTAAATTATAGAACAAACCAACTGATTTCCTATGTTAATATTATGAAATACCTTCCAAAATAAGAGGAAATTTTAAAAATAAGCACAATTAGCATTCAATGGGACTTATTTTGGCAATATTTAAGGTTTTGAGATTGAGGTATGTATTAGGACTAAAATTAAGTTCTACCTAAATTGAGTGAGTTCACTAGGCCTTTGGGATTTACTTTGATATACTCATGTAATTTTTATAAAGACTTCTTATTTATACAAGGTCAATTATGTATATAAGTGAAACTAGATATATCTATAACTTATCCTACTCAATAGTAGTCAATATTAGAGAAGGTAATTAACTAGCAAGCTTACATGGAAATATGTTTATATTGGGGTCATGATCAATAATGGATCCTCTAAACCTAAAATAAATGATCTCTTATCACACAATGGTAAAGGAGAGGTTTCCAAGGCCTCTAGTCAAATGCCATTTTATGATAACCCTAGTAAAATCTTATGATTTTAATAATATTAAGTTAGTTAATCTAATAAATAAGATGCAAACTAATCTAATAAATGAATATGAAAGTTAATCTAGTGCTCACCAAATATTGTGGCACAAATTGGAAAGATAATAAACATGCAAAGACAATCCTATAACATAAAAATAATATAATCAAGGAGATATACAATCAATCTATTAGCTCTGAAATATCTACTTATCAAAATAAGAAGGGCTAGGAATATACTTACCTTGTTAGAGTGAAACTAGCATGCCTCAGTCTCTCCCTTGGCCAATGATAATTTTTAAGAAGTTTTTATGGCTTGTAAGGATCACAAGCATAAATTATCTCTAGGATATAAGACTTTTATGCATCCAAGACCTCCAAAATACAAGTGTTAATTCTCCAAGGCAAAAACCTAAGTAATAAAACCTTCCATTGATTTTATTAGTATATTTATGATAAATAATTATGCACAATTTAATGATCCTATATTTATAAATTAAATTAAGGGGGTGTTTATAGCCATGGATTGACCCTAAACCATTTTGTTAATTTAACCAACAAAATTGTTCTGGATGACTTTATTAGGAAAGAAATAGAGTTGTTAGGCCTCAAAATATGTTGGTTTGGGTTAACAAAGTTCTGTAACATGTGTTAAATCCCATAATGGGTATGACCTAGTTCATATGGTAGGAAAAATGATAAAAAGGGGGGTTTTGGTTTAGGTAGGGTCTATTTTGGATGGTGAGTTGATTAAGGGAGTGTATAAGTAGAGTTTTAATGCTTAAGTAATAAAATGAAAGTATCTTGTAGTAGTTTTAGGTGGTGGTATAGGGGACAATAATATTGTGAAGCACCAAAAGTCTACCAACTTTTTTCTTGATGTACCCTTTAAGGTTTACACTTAGAGAGATTAAGATTTGATCAATTCTTGTAATAGAGAAAACATCAGTAACTAAAAAAGTTTTAAAATATTATGTGTATAGATATACCCCACTTAAATATCATTAGATGTCATATAGTTATAACATGGGATGGTGCTTTAGGAAATGAACATAGAAATGCATAATATTGATCTAAATAAATTGTATCAAAAATTAAAAAAATTAATGAAAAGGAAAGAATTCAAAAACACATACCTTTAATTACCTTGTTTCTATATAATTGAAGTCATGTGATCAAGATGAAGAGGGATCTAATTTAAATGACATTTGATGGACCTAAAAAGATAAGATAAGAAATTAATTTCTTACAAAATATGTGTTATATGTAGAAAAAATTTCTACAGTGTCAGGATTCCATAATATTTTTTTGTTTGGAAAGAGTGGTAGTAAAAACATAGTTATGAGAAAAAATTAGAATTTGTTAGAAAATAATTGACAATTATATAATTTGTAAATTTAAAAAATAAATAGGATTTTAAACTATTCATTTGTAATTTTACTATTTTAAGAAAAATAAAGCTCTATGAGATCCAAAAGAGTGAGGAGAGATACTATGGCCCAGAGATGAAGAGTGCATGATGGAGGATGAATAACAATAGATGTTAGCATGGCTCAAGTAAGGTATGCCTTAAATTTTTTATTTTTGTTAATTTTTATTGAAAAATAAGGTAGATATGAAAAACTAGGTTTTGAGGCAAATCTATGTAGTGGAATTTTCCCCAAGAATTTTTAGGGTAGGGTAGGAATTAATAAAATCAATGGGTAGGTAGCAAAATGAGTCATTAATGCCTAAGGCATTATTGTTAAATAGGTAAAAAATCACCACAAATTTTAAATAGAGTAAGTCATGCCACATTAGTTCATAATGTAAAGTTACAATAGGGTAGCCAACTACAAAGCATGTGGCTGATGTATTTTTCTTATGAGTAGCCAACTACGTAGGGGAGGGCCAATCTAGTCTGTAGTATTTAATTGACCTACTATGTACATACTCGTTGATGTAATAATGTAAGAAGGTGGCTAATGTAGTTTGAAAAGTGGACAACTTCACATGAAGTGGACAACATACTATAATGACATGGATGACTACATAATAAGTGGTTGATTTAGCTATGTAATATGGTCTATTATGTTCAAAGTGGATGATTTAGCTTTAATGTTCTAACAGTGGCCAACATATTTTACTACTTGGCCGACTTAGTATAATATTTTTATTTTTGGGCAACATAATTTAATATGTGGTCGACATATTATAAAGTGGTAGGAAAATATAGAAAATAGGTTGATGAAGTAGTTAATTTTTGAATTAAAAGTAGTTTTGATTAATTTTAAAATGCATTTTCATGATTATCCTAGATCGAGGGCTAGTACATATTTTATTATTTGTCATTGTGTAGAGGTGATGGAGGTTCTAGTATTTGATAGACATAACATGGCTACCCAACTTGATGGATAGACTAATGGAAGATGATCATGGATGTTTGTCATCATTAGGTTATGGTGATATTATGGAGATGTGTAGGCTCCCACTTAGTGTTGACTTAGTCACTATGTTTTTAGGAGCATGGGAGTGACTAACCAACACTTTCTGATGGGAGGTGGATGGGGATACTATATAGATTGAAATCACATTATAAGATGTCCATGATCTACTTGGACTTCCTAGTTTTTGGACTCTCATGATGTGTGATACTCTTGAGATGGATCCAAAGAGATGAGCATTAGACCTATGGATGACTAGCTCTAAGAGATATTTTGAGGGTTTTATGTATAGTTTTTTTATGTTTATGTATCAATAATTTTGGATATATGAAAGGTGATTATTGGCCTTGTAAAATCACGTGTAATTTTTCACAAGTCAAATGAGAAGGTGTCACTATATGTGGTCACCTTATGTCAATATATTTTAGAGTAGGATACTTTATATGACCTAGGGTCAATGATTTAGGTACAACTAGTTCATGAAATGTATGACATTTTATATCGTGGGTAGAAGACTATGAGGCTCATTATTTTTATTTATAATTATATATATATATATATATATATATATATATGAGATATTTCATATGTATCAACCAATTGGGTTACCCCATGCTATCGATGATAATTTACCTTGGGTACTTAGATGGTGATAGAATCATGTGATATGTGTTATACCATATACCCTGACACTATGGACTATTAATCATGGTAATATTATATGGAAACCTTATGTAGGCATTGTATCTAGTTGGCCAACTTGGCCTATTATTTCTCTTGAATTGGCCCATGTACATATTACTAAACACTATACATGATGGGTGGAGCCACATCCTATTGTTCACCTACCTAAATAGTTATGATTACCAAATCTAATAGATTTGATAGTAGTGATTGAGTATTGGGCATGTCATGATAGGTAATTGAGGGCTAGTGGTTATGAAATAATACCTATTGGTGTCCATATAATTCATCCATGTTGATTGATACCATGGAATAGATAGTGATAATAATAGAGATAAATGAGCATTGCTATTGAGGAAGTAATAATTACAAATGTGGATATAGTTGTAGTTGATGCTGAGGATGTGGATGTGGTGATTGTTCATCCACATCATGTTTTATGGTTTCCATCATGATTACCATGGTAATTAATATATTGATAGGTGGTGGTGGATTCATAAGAGGAGGTAGTTGAGTAAGGATATCCCATAGTATAATTATCATAGATTTGTTTTATAGAAAAATATATCTAGAGGGGACCACAATGTGCTCAAGTTCCTCTCCTAGTTTTTTATCACCTTGAAGGTGTGCTCCAGGGTAGGTACTTAGTGCCCATGTTGATGGGGAGACTATTATGGATAATAACATTATTGGTAAGTGTTTTTTATTTTATTTAGTATTAGATAGATGACTAGATATTTAGTTATTTTTATGTGTATTTTTTGAGATGATATATATGCAATATCTAATGTATATTTAGTTTTTGTTTTGTAAATACTACTGAGGATTTCAAATGGGGTGTGATAGTATGAGACACATATCATGATATTACCATTATGGCTAATCCTATTGTACCATCTACCCCATTATATACTAGTTGGTTTCAATTGGTTGGTGAGGTAGCACAAGAGCTACAAACATGAGGAGATACCACATAGCTACCACTTAGAGTGGGAGATAGAGAGATATAAACCTGATAGATGGAAGTTGAGGATAATGATGATAATATGGATATATAGAGGTAGTTATCACATGTATAGGTCTAGGTGGCCAATCTATATTCTTATCCATAGTCACTATAGTAGACTATTCAAAGGGGATAGTCACAAGCATCTATGGATAGTGTGGCTCATCCACTAAATGGACAATATTGATCATATGCATAGAGTTGTTTATAATATTTGTACTTGTATCATGTTTTATTATATAAAACACTTGATTCATATATATATATATATATATATATATATATATATCATTTTTATTGTTTTATGTTGATCATGGATGTATATATATTCTTTCTAGCACGTGTTATAATTTATATTATATGTTATGTGATGTATGTTATATTATTTTCTATCAATTTGTGAGCAAATGCATGGTTTAAAATTATGATATAAAAATGTAAAATGTAAAAGTGTAAATAATAATATAGATCTCAAAAAAATAATATGTAGTGCACACTAAATCATGACAGGAAATGAGTA